>ML434378.1:34551-69202 GCA_005239525.1 Nicotiana knightiana | reverse complement strand
ATATATATATATATATATATATTGGGTATACATATTAAAAAAAGAGGGAAAGAAAGTACAAAAGAAGTTAGAAAAGTGAGACAAAAAAGAGAAAGGAAAACTGACGAAAAGAAATAGAAGATAAAAACAGTTAATTTCCATTTTTCTAATATATAGATTTCACTTTAAATATAAGTTTCCTTGGTCTAAGTTTGAATTGGAGAAGAAGCACGTGAAGCAAAAATGGGTTTACTTTGAGATCAGTTTGAGGTTGAGGAGTCGAGGTTTCCGGTGTCGATTCGAGGTTTCGGCTCGCAATTTCGGTGTTTCAGTCCAACGATTATTGCTTTGTTACTCCGATTGAGTTACAAATTTTTGGCTTTATTCATCAATAATAAAGGTTCCTCTCTCACTTTAAGATTATTTCAGTATTTATTGTGCTTTCGTGAATGTTTTAGTTTGATTCTTTGCGTCTCTGTTATCATGCCGTATACGTGATTTCAATTTGTTTGTCCATTTGTGGTGCTCTTGAGCTTATTATGTTAAGTTATTAGGTTTGGTTAGATTTTCTATTTTTAGTTGTTGAGATAGATTTTGTGTTCAAATGTATTATATATTTTTACGTTAATAATTTCAGCAGTTAGGATATTCAGGGAAGTAAAAGTTTCGTTTGGCCAATAAACATTAATCTTGGGAATTCCTTAGTTGGTTTATTGTAATTCACTAAATAATGCATATAGTATCCACTTCTAGTGGTAATTGCCTTAGATTTTTAAGATTATCGTTGCCTGGGTCATACACAGAAATCAAGTCTCACAAATACTCATTATCATGACATTACTGATTGTAAGAACTATGTTGCTGAAAATTCATTCTAATATTGGTGGTCTGCAACTTTATTTTGTAATATTATTTAAGAAGTTAATCAACTGAATTTGATAACATAGTTAAGCTCCTCGTTGGTCATTGATATGCGATATAAGTTATTCAGTCCGTGGCAATGATATGCTTTTTGCTAGAACTTTAATAGTATATAGTTTTACTCTGCATCCACTGCTACAATAATCTCCAAGTTTAGGAAAAATAATAAACATCGCAGCTTGCTTTAGGCGTGATTAATAAGAAATTGTGGTGATTGTGTACACGTTCGCGTGATATAATTACGATTCCCAAAATTAATCAAGGTACGTATTCGTGAAACTTTGGCAAAATAATCTTAATAAATACCACTGATTTCACATTTTGCTGGAAATTATGGGCAGAACGATACGAGTATATTTTCAAGTCAAGTTTACTCTTCGCCTTATTAACTGCTGCATCCAATTTCTTGGTGCCTTACACCTTCCCCTCGGTCAACAGAATTTCTTACCCAGTCTTCTGTTTCGTAGGCCATAAATTAGGAGTCAAATCTTCCTTTTGATAAGGGATTCAATACAAGGTGACTTGAAACACCAAAACTCAATTCCAAGTGGCGACTCTAAATAATAAATAATCTCTTTTCAAAACGTCACTTTAATTGGAAAAACTCTTCTAACTCAACCATGTAATAAGGTGCGTGGAAAAAAAAAAGGTGTGACAATAGGCATAGTTTATGGATGAAGGCCATTTATAATTGGCATGAAGAAAACGTCTCAATTTCATGCTAATGCAACAGAGTGATAGGAATTTTACACGTAAGAATGTTTCCAAGGAAAGTTTTTTGTTTGAACTTCCATGATATTTTACATGTGTTTGGTTATCGTCTAAAACTCATGCTTACAACTGTTTTTGTTTAACAAGATTTGATATACTCTTATATTTCGTAATTTTTTTTCATAGGTAACCGTTTTTCGATATTANCATGAAGAAGACGTCTCAACTTCATGATAATGCAATAGAGTGATAGGAATTTTACACATGTTTAAGAATGTTTCCAAGGAAAGTTTTTTGTTTGAACTTCCATGATATTTTACATGTGTTTGGTTATCGTCTAAAACTCATGCTTACAACTGTTTTTGTTTAACAAGATTTGATATACTCTTATATTTCGTAATTTTTTTTCATAGGTAACCGTTTTTCGATATTAATACAAGGAAACAACTGTTTTTTACTAGTAACAGTTTTTATAAAGATTGGAGTTTTTACCCGCAACTGTTTTGGAAACAGTTTTCTAATAAGTACGAGGGAAATATTTTCTTATTAGTAATTGTTTTTATGTGATAACAGTTTCTTGAACAAATACAAGGATTTAGATCTTTCATCCATAATTGTTTTATTTGAGAACATTTTTTTGAATGAGTACATTGATGATGATCTTTTACCCCTAACTGTTTTTGTTACAACAACTTTGAATAAGTATAAAGATGTACATTTCTTTCTCGTGACTAATATTTTTCCTTTCAACCTGAATATGTTCGAAGGTTTTTGCTTTTTGCATTAGGCTTTGTATTTGGATGGCTCTTTTGGTTTCTTTCGATTCTGCTTGTGTCACTTGTCTCGTTGGGTAATGGGTCTTCAAGCTTGAGCTTTTGACTTTTTGATAGTCTTCTTTGCTTCGTCTTAGCCTTCCATACTGTATAGTCCCCCAAGTGTTTGAGCTTTGAAGAATGAAATCTCGAGCACTTGATTATTCCTTCCTTGTGGTCCTTTTCCTGAAAAGGAAAAACATTCCGGACTCGAAGGTATATAGTTTTTTAGATGATGACTGCTTAACCCTTTTAAAACGTCCATCAGAAAGTGTAACCCTAGACCGGGAATTGTGTTATTTCCTCGCGTCTTTGCAGGTCTAATATCATCATCTGGTGATGGGTTAGCTTTGTGCCTATCATCTAAAAAAGTTAGTAAAATTTTTAAATGTTCAAAATAAAATCGAACGTGTTATACCTGACGGGGAGTATTCTTTTCTTTTAGAAGTAATACTTCTTTAGGTGGATGGCATTCCATCTTGTTGGTAGAACTCTTCCATCCATAGCTTCCAACTCATAGGCGCCTTTCCCAACTATGCCTCGAATTTTGAGGTCCTTCCTAGTTTGGATTTAGCTTTCCTGCCCCTGCTTCTTTCGTTGATTAAAAGACTTTTTTTAGGACGAAGTCCCCAATTTTGAAGTATCTGAGATGAGCTTTACGGTTGTAATAACGCTCTATGATTTGTTTTTGAGCTGCCATCCGTATCAATGCTGCTTCTCTCCGTGTTTCGAGTGCAGGTTTGTCCTCAATTCGTCTTTCTCCCTCCATGGATGTTGAGAACCTTATGCTTGGTTTGCCAATCTCCACAGGTATTAAGGCTTCTGAGCCATAAACAAGTGCGAACGGAGTTTCTCCCGTGGCTATTTTTGAAGTTGTTCTGTATGCCCATAGTACCGCTGGTAACTCATCAGGCCAGTTTCCTTTGGCTTTATCCAGCCGCTTCTTTAGATTGTTGATGATGACCTTATTCGTTGACTCAGCTTGACCATTAGCCACGGGGTGGTACGGCGTTGAAGTGATCCGCTTGATTTGCCAACTTTCGAAGAATTCTGTGATTTGCGAGCCTATGAATTGTGGGCCATTATCACACACGATTTCCTTTGGTATTCCAAAGCGGCATATTCTGTTTCACCATAAGAAGCTTTTAACTTCCTTTTCTCGCACTTGTTTGAACGCTTCTGCCTCTACCCATTTTGTAAAATAGTCGGTTAGCACTAGTAAAAACCGTACCTGTCCTTTAGTTGTGGGAAGGGATCCCACTATGTCCATACCCCATTACATGAAGGGCCATGGGGATATTATAGGATGCAATAATTCCGCTGGTCGATTCATGTTATTGACAAACCTTTGGCATCTGTCACATTTGGATACGAAGTTCGCGGCTTCTTCTTCCATCTTAGGCCAATAGTATCCAGCTCTGATTAGTGTTTTCACTAAGGATCTCGCCCCTAAATGATTTCNACAGTGTCCTTCGTGGACTTCTTTCATCACAAATTCCGTTTGGTTAGGTCCGAGGCATTTAGCTAGGGGTCCTCCGAACATCTTGCGACAAAGTGAGTTGCGAATAAGGTAGTACCGTGCAGCTTTGCGGCGAAGTGCTTGAGCTGCTTTCCTGTCTTCAGGTACAGTGCCATTCTGCAAAAAATTAAGAATTTCGTTTCTCCAGTCCCAGGTTAGGTTGTTGAAAGTTACCTCATTTCTGTCCTAGTCTATTATTGAATGAAATAGTTGAACGAAAATTGTATTATCTTTGTTCGTTACTTTCGTGCTGCTACGAGGTTAGCTAGTGCATCTGCTTCTGCATTTTCCTCTCTAGGCATTTGCTTTACCTTCCATATTTTGAATTGTCTCACGAGTTCTCGTGCTTTTTCGAGATACTATTGCATTCTAGTCTCTCGAGCGATGTAAGTCCCATGTATCTGATTTACTACCACTTGGGAGTCACTGTTGATCACAATTTGCTCGATGAAGAGCTCCCGTGTGAGTTCAAGCCCTGCAATAACAGCTTCGTACTCTGCTTCATTGTTAGTTATAGGATAACACTTGATAGCTTGCCGTGTCTTTTCATCCGTGGGTGATATTAAGACTACGCCTAAGCCGGNAGGTACAATGCTATTACTAAAGTCAGCAACAAAATTAGCTAGTATTTGAGACTTGATTGCAGTCCTAGGCTGATAGATTATTTCATGCTCACTTAATTCTATGGCCCACTTGGCTAATCTTTCTGACAATTCCTGTTTATTCAGAATATTTCTTAAAGGTATGAGGTCACAACGGTGATTGGGTCGCATTGAAAATAGGGTCATAATTTTCTAGATGCCATTATTAAAGCTAAGGCCAACTTTTCCAGATGTGGATATCTAGTCTTAGCATCTAGCAAAGTCTTACTTACATAATAGATAGGTGATTGTTTACCTTTTTCTTCTCTTACCAATACTGCACTTACAACAATTTCTGAGACAGCCAGGTAGATGTACAATCTCTCCCCTTCTTTTGGCTTTAAGAGCAGTGGTGGTTTCGATACATAAATCTTCATATTCTTGAGGGCTTGCTGACATTCTTCAGTCCATTCGAACTGATTTTGTTTTTTGAGAACTGAGAAGAATTTAAAACTTTTTTCGGAAGATTTAGAAATAAACCTACCTAAAGCTGCTATTCTCCCTGTCAGTCTTTGAACTTCTTTTTTATTTGTTAAAATATCATGTATTTCCTCTATAGCTTTAATTTGAGCGGGATTTACCTCTATTCCTCTGTTTGATACAAGGAAACCCAAAAATTTACCTGATTGCACTCCAAAAGCGCATTTCTCTGGATTTAACTTCATATTATACCTGCGTAAAACATCAAAAGCAATAGAGAGATGCTGAAAATGGTCTTGTGATTGTGTTGATTTTACCAACATATCATCAATATAGACTTCCATCATCTTTCCAAGAGTTCTTGGAACATTTTCGTCACTAACCTTTGATAGGTGGCTCCAGCGTTTTTTAAGCCAAAAGGCATAACTTTATAACAGTAAGTCCCCTTGTTTGTAATGAAGGAAGTGTTTTCCTCATCTGAGGGATTCATTTTAATCTGATTATAACCAGAATATGCATCTAAGAAGCTCAATAATTCATGACCTGTTGTGACATCAATCATTTGATCTATATGTGGCAATGCAAATGAATCTTTGGGGCATGCCTTATTTAAGTCAGTATAATCTACGCATACTCTCCACTTGCCATTCTTTTAAGGTACTACCACGGTGTTTTCTAGCCAGTTAGGGAACGTTACCTCTCGTATCGAACCAATCTTCAAGAGTTTCTGTACCTCTTCGTCGATCACTTGGTTCTTGAATGGTCCTTGCTTTCTTTTCTTCTGCTTAACAGGTACGAATGATAAATCTTTATTTAGATTATGAGTCATCACTTCTGGTGGGATTCCTGTCATATCTGAGTGGGACCATGCAAAGCAGTCTGCGTTAGCCTTTAAATAATCAATTAACTTACATCTTCGAGCGGGGCCTAGCCTCGTGCCTATATACACTTTCTACTCAGGCTTTTGTTCAAATAATGGAACAGATTTGAGCTCCTCCGTAGTTGTTTTGATGTGCTCATCTTCCTCCGGTTCTCGAATGACATCCGGTCTGGAATCTGCATCTGTGTGGTATAGTACAACTTCCGTGGTAACTTGATTCTCCTTCTCGTAAGTATTTTCTTTCGTACAAGTTTCAGCAATAATACCTTCCGTACCTATTTGAGTAGTAATTTCTTCCATGCCTGTTTGGGTTGCGTTACCTGCTTGGGAGATTCCCTTATCTCATAATACTTTCACCTCCATTTTCTTGTTACAGTGTACAACAGAGTTTATATTTTTTGCGGTCTGCTGATCTCCTTTGATTTGTTGAATCCCTCATTCAGAGGGGAATTTAATTACCTGATGACGTGGAGTGTATCGCTTTCATGTCGTGGATCTATGGCCTTCCTATGATCACATTATAAGCCATGTCAGTATCGATGACTTGGAACCTGGCACTTTTGATCACCCCCTCAACATAAGTGCTAAGCTCATTTTCTCCTTTTGTTATAACCGTAGAGTTATCAAACCCTGATATAGCTCGTGCCTTTGGGATTACTTGATTCCCCAGTAGCATTTCTTCCACGACTCTTAGCAAAATGATATTGACTGAACTGCCTGGATCATCAACACTCTTTTTACGTTAGTGTCATGAATAAGTAAAGATATTACAGAGCATTGTTGTGCGGAAGCATTAATCCGCCGATATCTGCATCATTGAAGGTTATATCGTCTTCTTCCATATTTTCACGAGCCTGTTTCCCATGTGTAATTGTAAACTTTGTGGTTGTTTTGCAAATCACTCTGTTTACTTCTTCACCCCTGTGTATCACGTTGACGGTTCGTTTTGGAGAAGAAGGCTTTGGGGGCTCCTGCATGTTACTCATATATGCATATTTACCTTTATCACTAAACAATTCTGTTAAATAGCCCTGTTTTAATAAATTTTCTACTTCACCTTGTAAAAATCTGCAATCTGCAGTTTTGTGCCCATGATCGTTTTGGAATTCACACCAGTGATCTAGGTTTCTTCTACTTGGATTTGACGGCATCTCTTTGGGACATTTAACCTTGTCTCCCATGTTCCTCAATATTGAGACAGGTTCAGTAGTACTTACATTAAAGGTATGATCCCCAATTTGAGTACTACCTCTAGGTCGTTCATCTCGATCTTTTCTGGATCTAGACGAGGATAAGACTACGTCTCTTCCTTGTGGTCTATAGTCCGACCTAGTGTTTTCGAACCTGGGGCGGATATCGCGTCCCGAGGGTCCTAAGTAAGGATCGTACCTGTTTTTACCTGATCTTCTATCTGATTCAGGACGTCTGGATCTGGAATGATCTTCATCTCTCGAACGAGCAATGATATCTTCTTCTATTCTGAGTTTAGTACTGTACCTGTTATATACATCGTTCCATGTTGTAGCGGGGAATTCTCTTAGACTTTCCTTAAGTCGTCTCGTGGCTTCTGAGCTTTTATCGTTTACATTGCTCGCAAATGCCATGGCTTCCCAATTATCAGGCACCGTGGATAATTGCATTCTTTCTCGTTGAAACCTGTCTACAAACTCACGGAGTAATTTCGTGTCTCCTTGTTTTATTTTGAATACATCTTCCATTTGTTCACCAGAGTGTGCTTTTATAAGTGAGTCTGCAAGCTCAGCAAAAGAGTCAATAGAATTTTCAGGGAGAAGAGAATACCAGGTTAGGGCCCCTTTGGTAAGTGTTTCCCCAAATTTTTTGACAAGGACTGATTCAATCTCTTATTTTGTTAAATTGCTGCCTTTTACCCCAGTAGTGAAAGCAGTCACATGGTCACGTGGGTCAGTTATTCCATCATATTTGGGAACGTCAGGCATTTTAAACTTCTTGGGTATAGGCAAGGGTGCCGCACTTGGCTTCCAAGGTTGTTGAGAATATCTATCAACATCAATGCCTTTGATGATAGGTGGTACTCCAGGAATTTGTCCGATGCGATCGTTATGCTCCTTCATCTGTTTCTGCATGGTTAGCAGTAAATTTTGTAATTCTGAGTTATTAGATATACCTGGTCTCGTTTCGAGAGATTCATTAGGAGTATCTCCTCTTCCTGAGTTTGCCAACCCAGATTGAGGATTTTCCATGGTGATGGTGTTATTGGGGGGTGGCATCGGCGGTGTAGGTAATGCTGCCGGTAATCCTCTCGCAAATTCTTGCAAATCTTGGCTCACATACTCTGCAATCATTTGCTTTACACGACCTTGTTCCACAGTTTGATCATTATCACTATTGTTTTTATTGGACCTTTCTGGGGATTGTTTTCTCGAACCACGTGGAGTTCCTGAAGGTGATGGAACTGGGGTTCCACTTCTTTGCTGGTTGTTGTCGTTGGAATTTGACATAATTCAAAGGATATCACTTGAAAAGTAAACAAAGATTATCAGATTCCCGGTAATGGAACCAATCTGTTTAACCAAAGAATTAGACCCTTTGACTAAAGCTTATTTTTAAGATGAATACGGGTTACTGATAATCAAGGAAATGAAGAAAAATGAATAATAGACAATATTACAGAAATATAGAAAATAGAAGTCAATTATATTCGAGAATCAGATGCCTTTACACGTTGTATTCTCCTCCCTTATATAGGAGATTCTTATAACATCGACTCTTGCTATGGTTTCTCATTAATGACTAATTATGACATTAATGAGGCGTTACAAAGGATAACGGTAATTGGGGTACAGTTACATAACATTCGAGTAATCAATTGTGGGTTTTTGAATCTGCCCGTAGCTTTGTCTAGATTCATTCTGACCGTGCCTCTCTCCTGTTTTGATCAAGTTGAGTTTCCCGTGGCTGATAAGCTCTAGGGTTTACTGAATCGTTCTTCTTTGTACCGTACCTTTTCAAAGGATCACATCCAGCTTTCACATTTTCCTGTGTCCACGTGACTGGCTGAGTTGTCAAAAGTTGGCTTACGTGTGAAACTCTTTTTTATCAATACAGTGTTTAGGGCCTCTATTTAAGGTAGTTCTAAACTGACCTATGTTTCTTAAAATGAGAAAAATCTAGGTGACAAACAAAATTCAGATAGGACTATCATGTAAGGAGCAAATAAGGGCTCATGTTAACCTCCACAAGTAACAACAAATGCACGCAGTTCAATCAACAAATTTCATTAATTTAGGATCCTATAGGCAGGATATCTAGATGGGAATAAACAGAATGTAAGAAACCAGTTTATTAAAACGAGCATTGGGACCTACTGGCTTTCCTACTGATTTGATTAAATTCTAAATCTGGGCAAATTTCAAGCAGCAAGAGATCATAGTTTTTAGACCCAGAATTCTTAATAACCCTACAAGTTTGCCTAAGTGATAACCGGAGCAGAATCCTATGGGCATAGCATCTACAATTGTTAATTATAGACCTATAACATGGCTTCTAAGCGAGTTACTGACTTTAACTCATGAAAACAGATTTTATCTCTTTAGATCCTATAGGCATGCTTTCTAATTTGCAGAATTAATTAACTCCTATAGGCATGATATCTAAGTTGAAACTGATTTTTAATCCCTATAGGCATGAATTCTATTAATCACATGTGGGCAGAATTTTAGACTAGTCATCGGGAAAGTTTATTAATTCATACAAATATGATCCTATATACATGATCACTAATGCACGTTGAGATTAGAAATATGTGTAGATCTTATGAATATGGATTCTAATGCAGAATTAACAAAAGACCTATAGGCAGTGTCTTTAATATTCCAAAAATATGAAGATTCAGAGTCACAAACAGTCAGAAAAATATCATATAGGCAGGATCTCTAAATGAACAGTAACATGCACATAAGGAACCAACAAAATAGACCTATAGGCAGGATTTCTACCCGAGTTTTTTAACAAAGATATATTAAAAAAACTCAGCTTTTACTAATAACCCCAAATTTGTTTATTAAAGAGATTATTACATTATTACATCCCAATAATTAATAAATTACACAGCAAAATTCATTATACTATAGGGAGCCTTCATAGGCCCAATATTAACCTAGAAACCAGGCCTTCAAGCAAAGCAGATCTGAAGTATACAGGTAGTCCATCCATGATACACAAAATTGGGCTTCTGGTGTGTCAAAGTTCTCAAGGGCCTCAGGGACCCCGGACAATGCCCACACCAGAACCTTACTTAGAGAAATAGTTTGTAAAAGATTGGAAGCTCAGCCCCAATGTGTCAGAGTTCGGATGAGTCTCAAGGACCCTAGGCGGTGCTCACACTGGGGGTGGTAGGAACCTAGATAACTAAGAGTAGAAGTTTGAAAACAGTATATAAAGGGTAGGGGAACAGTTTTAGAAAAATAATTTGATTTTTAGGAGCAAACATATTCAATTTATAGGACTGCAAACAGAACTTCACCTAGCACAAACAGAGTCCATATTTAGCATATGGTTCAAAAAAACTTGTATTGGTTCAGACATAGATAATGTACCAGTATTTAAAGAAATCACAAAAGAAAAGGGATACTTGACTAATAGACAGAATTAACACCATATTACATGTTTGCAGAAGAGGAAACATACAACTGACTAATCAGGGTTTCACATTATTGAATATGACTTAGTTTAGAAATTATCAATAAGTGGGATCATATAGTCATGTATTAAGCAGAAACATGCTGAAGTTTGAAATAATTAACCAAACAAACACATAGAATAGGATAGGGTAGCAGGAACCAAAGTATACTAGTTTAGAAAGAAGTAAGCAGGATTCATAGATCAGACAGAAGCATGCTAAGGTTGAACTAAAATAACCACATAAGCACATAGAACAAAATAGGATAACAGGAGTTAACACATACCAGTTAGGAAGAAAGTAAACATGAATGTAACGACAGTTTGGATCTCGAGAGTTTAGCCTTGGCTTCCAGCCGGCTAAACAGTGCAGCAAATCAGAGTGATAGAAAGAACTCAAGTTTATGAGAGAACAGACAGCTTTGGGAATTTTGAATTGTATGAATTGTTCAGTTAAGAAGTTATGCATGTGAGTGTAAGAGTCTCAGTGTAAGCCTCTTCATATGTAGGTAGGTGTGTTTGAGTGTAAGTGTGTAAGCGTGTTTGAAATCAGAACAATGAAAGGCTTTTTATAGCATACAGTAGAGTAAAGCCAAATAAGGTTGGAGAATCAATGGCACACAAATAATCTATGGAAAAATCAACTAACCAATCAATTAGGGTTAACACAAACTAATTAATGGGACAGAATCATGTAAGTGTCACTTAAATTAAGGAGAATCTTTCACGGAATAAATCAGCAGACAAGATTAGGGCTAAATAAGGTAAGCAGTAAGTCTAGAAATCAATTATAAATCAGCCTCAATAATCAAAGCACAAAAATCAGGCCAGTAATAAAATCAAGGAAAGTAGCACCAATTACTAATTACACATAAGGAAAGAATAGGTAAAAGTCTGATAAGGAAATATCGCTATTAACACAATTTCGAACGCTAATTTAAGAATAAAATCAATTAACATGCTAATTTACAGAGCTGAGGTAAACGGGCAAGAACAGTGAAATAAATAGTCGGATTAATTGAAACCCTAAGTCATAAAGGCATGGAGATGAAACTCAAGCAAAATAAATCAGTTGAAAAGTAAAGAAGAAAACCAAAGTTGAACATTTAAATGTTTTAAACATTTTTTGCAGAAATTCCTTAAAAATCAAAACCCTAGCTTGTAGGGTAAAATAAAAATCGGTTAACAATAAGAGCAAAACAAAAATCTTTGAGGAAAAATGCCAAACAGACACAAAAATACTTCAGATCTATAGAGATCTGAACAGATTCAAACGGAAAATAGCTAAGTTTATGAAGATAAACAGAAGTGAATCAAATCTGGTTTGAACCAGAGATCTGAAACCATAGAAACACGAAAGTGGTAGTACTCACAGACATAGGGGTGAATATAGACGGATTAGTCGAGAAAAGAGAGATTTTGAACCAAGTCTGGTTCGAATCTCTTGAGAATCCATCAAGTAGAATGAGAATAACAACACCAGTAGAGAGATGAGGTCAGATAAGGCCTGTAATCGCAAGAGAACCCCATGAATCGAAGGAATATGAGTGACGGCGCGCTAGGGTTAGATGGGGGTGAGAGAGAAGAGAGGGAAGAAAAGGATTCAGAGGCGGCGGGTTGGGGGAAAATGAGGGTAGGGTTTAGGATTAGTGTAATTAAAAAAGGAAGGTTGATTCTGGACCGTTGATCTTCTGAGATCAACGGCCAGGATTAAATCTGGGTTGGGGCGGTTTATGGATATGGGTTATTGGGTTGGTTTAATTGGGTTGGGTAGGTTATTGGGCTGGAGTCCGAACATTAACTAAAAATGGGCTATCTTTTAAATACCCATTTAATCTAATAAAATAAAATTATAAAAAATAGTTAATAAATGATAAAAAATGCTATTTGTGTATGAAAATAATTTAAAATAATTATTTAGATATTGAAAAAATATAAAAAGTCATTTTCGTGTAAAAATAAAGTAATTATGTACACATGAGCTATTATTGCAAAGTCATTGCAATTATAACCTAAAGATGTAAATATAATTATGCATAGAATAATTAAAGCTTAATATAAATATAAAATAATAAAAATTAAGCAATAAATTTATTATAAAATCATTTTTAATGCAATTAGTAATTATTTAAATAATAAAATGATGGATTAAATTAATTTAAAATCCTTTAAAATTACAGAAAATTATGAAAAAATACTAATTGGTGCTCATGCATTATTTTAAAAATATATATGCATTTTGAAAATAATATAGAAAAAAATTGGGTATCAACAAATTACTCATATCCTGGGGGAGGATAATGCATAAGCGGATGCATTAGCTAACTTAGGATCATCAAGGAAATAAAGGGATCGGAGTTCAGTACGGTGGTACAATTGATGAGCTTAGTCCTGGATACAGATGCTTACTATGAGGTAAATTCGGCAAGTCTAGTCTGGGGCTGGAGAAATGAAATAATCAATTACCTTAAGCACAGAAAGATGCCCAACGATCCCAAAGCATCACGGGCGTTACGCGCCAAAGCTGCACGTTATAACTTCAAAAAGGCCAATTGTATAGGAAGTCTTTCCAACGCTCGCTGGCTCGGTGCTTAGAACGTTAGAAGCTGAGTATGTCATGAGAGAAATCCACGAAGGGATATGCGGCAATCACTTAGGCGGAGAGTCTTTGATGCTGAAATTGGTACGGGCAGGATATTACTGGCCTCACAAAGTCTTTGGTGCTGAACAAGACGCCAAAGATTTTGTACGAAAATGTGATAAGTGCAAACGCTACACATCACTAGTACATCAACTGTCAGAACCCTTACATTCGGTTTTTTCCCCAAGGCCGTTCGTGAAATGGAGGATGGACATTGTCAGACCGCTGCCACCGGCTCCCAGAAAGTTAAGGTTTCTTTTAATTTTAACTGATTATTTTATAAATGGGTGGAAGCAGGTTCTTATCAGAAGATCGGAGAACACGAAATGGTTAATTTCCTGTGGAAAAAAATAATTTGCAGGTTCGGAATACCAAAATAGATAGCATGCGACAATGGGCCGCAGTTTATCGGTGCAAAAGTTACAAAGTTCCTCGAAGACTTGAAAATAAAAAGGATCACATCTTCGCCTTATCATCCAAGCGCAAACGGTCAAGTAGAGTCAACAAACAAAGTAATTATTCAAAACCTCAAGAAAAGGTTGGAAGCAGCAAAAGGCAACTGGCCCGAAGAATTGCCCGGAGTTCTATGGGCCTACCGAACAACGGCCAAATCGAGCATAGGAGAAACTACTTTTTCCCTAGTTTACGGTGTTGAAGCCCTAATCCCGATAGAAGTGGGCGAACCTACTTTGAGATATTCACGAAAAAATGAATAATCGAATAACGAAGTAATGCTAATCAACCTGGATCTGCTCGGGGAATGTAGGGACTTGGCGCATGTAAGGATGGCATCTCAAAAGCAGAGAATGGAGCGTTATTATAATTGAAGAGCCAACTTCCGTTATTTCAAAGTAGGAGACTTAGTTCTAAGGAAAGTAACCCAAAATACCCGAGAGCTCAACGCGGGGAAGCTAGGTCCAACGTGGGAAGGTCCCTACCGGATTTTAGCTATCACTGGGAAAAAGGTTCATACGAGTTGGAGAACCAGAATGGAGACAAGTTTCCCAACAACTAAAACGTGGCTCACCTCAAAAGATATTACTGCTGATGAACAACACTCAAACGAAAAGTATGTGTTGCACTCTTTTTCTCTTCGTTCTGTTTTTGTCCCGTTTGGGTTTTTCTGGCAAGATTTTAACGAGACAACGACAAAAAGCATACTAAGAAGAAAAAATCAATAAGACCTTTGATAGCAAGGCAAACAAACAAGCTTCCACTCGGGGACGATTAGATAATCTTTGCTTCGATAGCAAATTCCCACCAGGGAGTTAAGTTTGCTACCGAACAGAGATTTCACGACCGTTCCCGAGCACCAACCACTAGAGGACAATTAGGTATTCTTTCGCTCGATAGCATGGATTCCTAAGGGGAAGCAAGATATGTTGCCGAGTGAAGGATTACCTAAAAATTCATTGGTGGAACCTTCGAAGATACGATACTTCCAGTGTTCGAATTTGCGCTCTTCACATTCGAACACTGAGGGGAATGATATGAGGATACGACAACAATGACTGCCACGTCAACCGGGGAGCGAAAATCCGGAAACAAAATGCACCATTGAGACCGGGGACTGCACAGCCAACCCCGTAGAAACAAATTGTACAAGATAGCCACAAGTAATGGCAATTTCTTTTCTGCATAGCAAAATGCTTATGTAATTTCTAAAAATAGATGGAATAAAATGTAATCCTTTTGCTTTTATCTTATTTATTTTCTGAACAATGAGCTAACTTTGTCATTTTAAAGTTAAACAAGTACTTCAAATGTTAGTGTTGTAATGAACATGAGACATCCTCTTCAAGAGCACTGTAAACATTAGAGGGCCCTCTCTTATAAAAACCCTCACGTTAAAGGGTTGGTTCCGGAAGAATCAATGCCCGAAATCTAATATGCCATCGGGAAAAAATACACCCAAGTCGCGCATATGAAAAGGATGCAAAAATCAAACATGTGCAAATATTCATAGAAACCCTCACGTAAAAGGGATAATATTCGAAACCAAAATGCTTCGAAGAAAAGGCATCCGACACTACACATAGTAAAGCGCGAATAAAACAACATGCACAGAATCCTTGAGCAAGTGAAAAAGTTAAATATTTGAATGGATATTCAAACGAAAGTAAGACTCAAATGTAACTTGAGGAAAAGAAATATATGTCATTATTTACAAGAACGTGCCAAAATGAAAAACACAAAATGGGAAAAGAAAGAAATATCTAAACTGCAGCGCCTCCAGAACCAGGAGGAAGAGAAATACCTGCATCACCGAGAGAAGTAGGTGGTTCCACCGATGGCTCAACGTTTTCCCCAGTTTGATCTTCGCATCATTTCCTTCTGGTCCCTCTTCACTTTCCGAAAACTTGAAATCGGGATCAGAAGAACCTGGAGCATTAAACTGTGTCGGGAGTCCCTTTTTTGCAGCCAACTCAAGCTCTCGGGCCTTAGCAATTTCAGCATTAACGTCAATGATACCAGCTTTGGCCTCTTCCAAGTTTTTTCATAGGTTAAAATATGATATGACACAGTTGTCTAAAAGGAGGACATGTGGAACCCAAGATGGTGATGGTCGAAGACCGGACGCAACTGTTCCACTTGTCATCAGAAAGGATAA
Organism: Nicotiana knightiana; assembly: GCA_005239525.1. Lineage (NCBI taxonomy): Eukaryota > Viridiplantae > Streptophyta > Magnoliopsida > Solanales > Solanaceae > Nicotiana > Nicotiana knightiana. The sequence continues at coordinate 53,408 of ML434378.1, read as the reverse complement.
CGTTCATAAAGGTGCAGTAAATGCTCTGCGCCCGGTAGTATTTACTAGGGAATATTCTGCAGTATTAAGAGCAACGGCCCGTTACGGAGAATTTGGCATTTATGTTCACCGTTACTTCTTCATTAATGACTCTCATAATTGATATTAAAGGATGGCATGATCATAGGACCTCCTTCCCTAGACATAGCTATAACTAGTAAGCTCAATTATCATTGTAAGGGACACGAATTATCTGGAAAAATTGATACTATATTCTATACAAAGCTTAATACAATCTTACTTTCTTGCTTTTTGATCTTATCATTGATGTGCCCGGAAATCGTGTTCACGGAATCATCATCTTTGCTATTTCATCTTGATGCGAGGCTAGAATTCATAGTTTAACATGTTATATGCCTTATATTTTATGTGCGTTAATGATAAAAACACACTTTTTATGATCATAATGGAGTCAATTTCATTTGTAGGTGAATTGGAGATGGAAGCCGAGCTAAATGGATGTAAAAACGTTGAAAATACGTTCAAGGGGCGAAGAGGAGTGCACCGGGCTATAGCCAGGACTTAGAGCCAAAACGCCAGGCCTGGCCTGGCTTTATCCAGGCCTTAGAGCCAAAACTCCAGGCCTGGCCTGGCCTTATCCAAGCCTTAGAGCCAAAACGCTTGGTCTCCTGGTTCTGTTCAATTTCGAGTTTTGACGAGTTTAAGTGTTTCCCGGTTGAAATAGAAGTCTCCTACACGTTTAGGGTTTGTCCTAAACTTATAAATAGACCCCAAAAACACAACTTAGAGAGAGATTGGATGAGAGGAAGCCATTGAAGAGAAGGAAAACATCGATTTGTACAGATTTTCTTCATTACTTTGTAGTTTAATTATGCAAGTTATTTTAGATTTTATTCTTATGAACTTGTTTAGCTAACTTCTTTAATCTAGGGTTTTGGTAGAACCCGTTGGAGGATAAACTTATTGTGTTATTAATATAGTTCTGATTGGTTGATTAATCTCTATTTGTTCAACTACGTTCTTGTTGTAGTTAATTGAATGGCCATCAATTAGCTGTGCCTATTTATTATGTATCTACTTGAGAGAGAGTGCATATTTAGGTAGTTGTTTGAACAACATCACTCCCGGAGTATAGATGAAAGTCATAACCGAGGGTTTAGAGGTTGGATTAGAGATAACGATACCTCGGGTGCAATCTAAAGTGAACTGTAATGCAATCTAGCTAGCGTAACTTGAGAGAGTGCGTCTAGTAAATTATCATAATTACTTGAGAGAGATTTATGGTAGATAGAGTGTTCATGATTGATAAAGACAACTAATCAAGCTATATAAAGTATCCGAGAAGTAAATTCACCGACGGGGGAAACCATAACCTTAGATCTTTATTACAATTGTTTACACCTTAGCGTAGTTAATCTTTAGTTTTAATCTTTAGTGTTAGTAATAATAACCTCAAGTGACAGTTGAGTATTCTAACAGCTTGCTTGATACGTAAATTCCCTGTGGGATCGACTCTGGGCATAATACCCCGGATTATATTTGCAACGCCCGCTTAGTCTTTTATTAGACATAGCTGAGTGTGATCACATCTACATTCTAAGATTAAGTGTTGTATATTTCTTCAATTATTGCATTATTTCATGATAAAATTAGTTCACTTGTCTAGAAATCATGTATAAATTTAACTGTACTGTTTTATGGGTAAACACTCCGGTTCACTTTAATTGATTTTTTAATCTTTTTTTTTTTTGTGATCTATAATATTCGATTTTTTTCATATATCACGAAGGAATTAACTTCTTTTTTTAAAAGTTGCTCTTGGAATAAAGACCCTAGGAGTATTTGTTATATTTTTAATGAACAAACTAAAGTTAATATGGTCAATTTTATCGTCTATTAATACTAAAAATTGAATCCTTAATATGAGCGAAAAGAGTCAAAAATAAAATAAAGTGGATCGGAGGGAGTAGTGCATTTTGAAGAATAATTATCTATAAATTAGAGAAAATAATAAAAGTTAGTTTACAAACCTCCCTTCAAGTTTATCCTTCTCATAAAATCTCCTCATTTTTGGTATGACTTTCCTTTTTTACTTCAATCGGAACAAAGAACGACAAGGGGCAGGGAAGGGGAAAAAAGAGAGAAGTAATAAAATGAAAACAAAAAATCAGTGATGGGCTTAAATCCAGATTCAACAGGAGGTCCAGATGGTTTTACAGGAACATTTTACCATACTTGTTGGGAGATCATAGAATATGTGGTAGAAATGGAAAAGGCGTTCTTTTGTGGTCAGCAACTGCTTAAGTGTGTTATACACACAAATATGATTCTCTTGCCCAAAAAGAAAGAAATCAACACATTTGCAGATATGAGGCCAATTAGCATAGTAACTTTGTCAACAAAATTTTCTCAAGAGTGATACATGAGAGACCGGTTGGACTATTGCCTAATTTGATCTCGGAAGAGCATGCAGACTTTGTAAAAGGGAAGAGTATAGCTGAAAATGTGTTACTAACTCAGGAGATCATTACTGATATTAGGCTCAGAACAAGGGGAGACCCTAATGTTGTGATTAAACTGGATATGAAAAAGGCATACGACAGGTTATCATGGCTATTTTTTACAAAAATGCTGAGGAAATTGGGCTTTTCAGAAAGTTTCATTGGATTGATCTATGACTTGGTGGGGAATAATTGGTACTCAATTCTGGTGAATGGGCAGCCACATGGTTATTTCAAGTCATCAAGGGGATTCAAACAAGGTGATCCCCTTTCACCTACATTGTTTATTCTAACTGCAGAAGCAGTGTCTCGAGGGCTCAATTCCCTGCATCTAAATTCATATTTTTGTGTCTATGGCTTACCAAAAATAAATCATCTATCCTATGCTGATGATACCATAATTTTCTGCTCATCTGATGCTATGTCATTGAGGCTAGTAATGGAACAGTAATATCTGTATGAAATATCCTCTGGTCAGTTGGTAAACAAAACTAAATCAGCAATCTACATGCACCATTCGACTAACAGTGAGGTAGTTAGCAAGGTAGAAAGGATCACTGGTATATGAAGACAAGATTTTCCCTTCACTTACTTGGGGTGCCCCGTTTTTTATGCAAGAAGAATAATGGACAACTACCAAGGGTTAATTACCAAAGTCATGGACAAGTTACAAACATGGAAAGGTAAGCTGTTGTCCATAAGAGGCAGAGTTGTATTGATTAATCATGTCCTACAGAGCATGCCAATTCATTTTCTATCATCTATGAATCCACCAAGCAATGTGATCAACAAGCTACACAAGATCTTTGCTAAGTTTTTCTGGAGCATCAATGTTGAAGGAAATACTAGGCATTGGGCCTCTTGGAATAAACTTTGTATGCCGTATGAGGAAGGAGGCATTGGGTTCAGATCATTATATGATGTATCCAAGTCTCTCTTTTGCAAATTATGGTGGAATTTTAGGACAAAGCATAGTCTGTGGAGTGCGTTCATGAGCCAAAAATATTGAAAGAAGTTGAATACAGTCATTGTACCATGGAGACGTGGATCTCACGTTTGGATAAAGATGCTAGAATGCAGGGATTTAATTGAGCACCAAATTGTATGGAAGCTTAAGATGGGATCAACAATGTTCTGGTTCGATAACTGGACAGAATTAGGAGCATTATACTTTCAAATTCCTCCAGATTTTGGAATTGATGAGGATATCCTTAATGTCAATGAAGTAGTGGAACATGGTGGAATGTAGAGAGACTATTTGAGATACTGCCTGAAGAATTCGCACAACACATTGTGCAGAATATTAGACCACCAATGGTGGAAAATGTCCTAGACACCCCTTATTGGATGCCTGAGTCTAAGGGAAACTTCACAGTTAAGTTAGCATGGGAGTACCTGCGAAGAAGAGACAATCCAAAGGTAGCTTACAAAATGATGTGGGTGAAGGGGTTGCCATTTAAGATCTCCTTTTTTATGTGGAAGGTATGGAAAGCCAAACTGCCACTGGATGATTTCTTGCGCAGATTGGGCTACTTCATACATTCTAAATGTTGGTGTTGTGCTTAACCTAAGGAGGAATCACTTGTGCACCTATTTTTCACATCAAATGCAGCAAGAATTGTGTGAAAATACTTTCTAATGAGGGCAGGAATTGCAGTTGAAGGACTATCATTGCACCAGGCCATCACAAAGTGCTGGACTGCACCTGTGATACCAAGACTTAAACCAATTATGCAAGCACTGCCAGCTTGCATTGTCTGGGAATTGCGGAAGAGGAGAAATGCCTTAAAATATGGGGATGCAGTGTCAGTTAATAGAGTTATATATCAAGTTTCATCAACCCTCCAAGCTTTGGTTAAAATCAGGAACCTAGCCTTTTTGTTCCTCATAACTGGCAGCATCTACTTAGAATGCTAGAGAATTATACCCCTAGATTGAAATGTGAGAAGGTGGTACAGGATTTTTTTATGGAGGGATGGATCAAAGCAAACACAGATGGTGCATCTAGAGGGAACCCAGAAAGAAGTGCAGTAGGGGTGTGCCTAAGTGATGAACTTGGAGATGTAAAATATGTAATGGGAAAGGAAATAAATGAGGGGTCAAATAATGAAGCAGAGGCAATAGTTGTAGTGGAAGCTCTAAGAATGTGTAGAACTTTGAACTTCAATAACATCTGGCTCCAAATTGACTCATTATTGATCAAGAACACTATAGAGGGGTCATGGAAACCACCTTGGAGTATTATAGAACATGTGGAGGAGATCAACTAATTAAAGGTGGGCTGTAACTTCATGGTATCTCACATCTACAGAGAAGGTAACAAACTTGCTGACCATCTAGCCAATTATGCTCTAGACAGTGGATATATTTAAGGAAATGAATTCTAGGATCTAGATGTGCAAGGCAGAAGAATTGTGAATGAGGATAAACTACAATGTCCAAGCTTAAGAGTTCGAGTGGTAAGAAATTAAGGGGAGTGAAAGCTCTAAAGGAAGGGATGAAATCTGGAGGAGATCTTGGTTATTATACTATTCAAATCATAAGGAAGGAGAATAGGATGATCAGTTTTATTGCTAACAGAGTTTTCTTTTTTGCAGGTTCTCATACTTTGCAATTGCTATACTATATAATGGAAGTCCAGTTGGTGGTATTAATGCACTGTATTCATTCCACTGGATGGACATTACAGGTATGTAAGTGCAAAGCAACAAGAGGAAACTCTTTGCATTGGGGAAAGGGTACCTTAAAAAGCATGAAGAATGAAGGACTATTGGTAGTCACAATACAGAAAGAGAGATCATTGATTACTTAAGAAGGAGTTTTATATGTATTCTGTACAGAAAGTTTGTGAATTGGATGCTAACCACTTATTCCATTGGGAGGATGTTAAAGGTAGGAAATGACATGGAGGTCTGGTCAAGTAAAATAAAGGGCAAGATAATACCTATAGGGGATATGGAGAAGAAGGTGGTTAGGAGAAGAAAAGGAGGAAAGGTGTTTGGCTGGAGCATTCAACATATGAAACAAAATTGCCCAGAATGAGAATTGGGCAAGGATGGTCAGGAGTTATAGGAGAATGGAATATCAGTTTTAGATTCATAGCTTGTAGTGCAGATATAGAGGAAGGGAGATTGCCATATGCAGATGGTAGAATAGAAGCAGGGCTGGAGAAAATACTGCACAAGACAGTCATAATGCAGGAGAGGAAAAATGTAAATCTGCCCAGAAAATCTAAGAGAATTGAGCAGTATAGGAGAGAGAATTCAAAAACTAGGAGGAGTGGTACATGAGATACAAGAACCCAGGCATATTGGGGGGTATCAGCTTGACAAGAGGCTAATAGAAGCAAGAAATGAGGAACAAGCACAATGTGTAACACATGAGGTAAGTTGCTGTCACAAATTAGAAATGAAGGATGGCTGGTACAACAATTCTAGATGTTGACATATAGGAGATGATGGCTGGGGTGTATTGATCAACACAAAATCAATAGAAAACCAACAAAAAGCAAAAAGAAAAGCAGATCACAGAGTCATTTTCCATATTCAAATCCTTAGGGAGGAGAATATGGAAAGGACAATTTATTCTAATATTGTTTTCTTTTTTGCAGGAGATGTTACTGTACTTGTGCCATATTCTATGAGGAACTACCAGTTGGTGGTATTAGCACATTGTGTTCATTCCACTAGTAGGAAATCAAAGATATGCAAAAACATAGGAGCTAGGAGTTATAGGAGGATATTAGGTGTGAAACTAGGTGCCAAAACTTTGGGGTGGAGGCTGCTCATAAAAACACTACACATTTATGTCCTCGTGCAAGAACTGAAGCATATGAGCTACATTAGGATACAAAAGATACTGGTATGCTGAAAATATACAGACACAAAATCAAGACAATTGTGTGTGCTTGGGAACACATAAAGAGAGTTATGATGACAACTCGTAACTCATATTCAATATATTCCACATTGCTCAAAATTCATAAGGGATGGCACACAAAGAAAGAGCCAAAAGCAAAATGGAGATCACACGTAATTTCCAGTAAAAAAGGCATGAACAGCTGCCTAAGGGAAACTAAGGGTGTTTTGGTTAGACCAATTCAAGGAACAAGAACAAAAATAATCATTAAGCAACATAAGGAGCAACTGCAGCAAAGGAATGGATTGAATCAAGATCACAGCACACAAGGCCGAAGAGTATGGCACTTTGATCCTTACGTCATAATTCTCATGGGCTACTCATGCAAGATAAGGGTTGTGGCTACATTTATAATAGACTATTTATGCGAAATCTAGATAGTGGCTAGTTCGAGGGGCTACATGTGCGAAAGGCTGAATTTTCAGCTTTATTCAAGAGACATATTATTCTTGGGCTAGTATACATTGTTACAAATTATATTAAATCCAATGTGCTATCAGTATTGGATATTTTATTTAAACATTGATATTAGGTATTATATAATTTTCATAGTTTATCTCGTTCAACTGTTTGACTCTCGTGACACTTTGTTTTTTCTATTTTATATATAATAAAAAACTTTCCTGGATTGTCTAAAAAAAAAAAAAAAAAGGAAAATGCTAAACCCTAGTAAAAACCCTTGGGAATGCGAAGATTGTATCTCCTGCGAGGTTGAACTATATCGGAGAAAGTTGTCGGGCCAAAATGATCCGGAATTTGACCCGCCAGATTTCAAACGAAACACCAGTAAACCTCAGAAGACTATGTACGGCGGCGGCAGAGGCAGCGGAGCAGCGTGGAGGAGACGGGCGGCTCTACCGTAGATTGTCGGCTTTGGGAGCAACAAAAGGGTCGGTGACTGAAACAATAAATGAGTACATGAGAGAAGGCAGGGTAGTGAAGAAGTATGAACTGGAGAAATGCATAAAGGAGCTGCGTAAATATAAAAGATACCAACATGCCCTTGAGGTCTACTCTCTCGAATCTCTTTATTATTACCTCAACTCCCTTTTGAACTACACCAGGTTTTACTAATGTGTTTTACAGGTTCAGTGTTTACCAAGCATTTTCTTAGTCTGGTCAGAGACTTGTATGTCATTGTAACTGTTTTTTTTATGACTGAGAAATTCGGCAAAACTTGGGGATAATGGCCCGTCCCTCTACCCTTCCCCGCTTAAATACCAAGCTTAGTTCCCATGGTACAGAGCTCAAAGCTGTGATCTAAGTCACAAGTCCCTCCGCCTTCTCAACTGGATAAGCCCTATAGTCTTGTATTTCTGTGTACGGTAAATGTGAGATTTGGGGAAACGGTTTTAGAGAATCCTTAAATTGCGTTAAAGGCCAAACTGTTTAGTAATAAAATGAAATGAGCTGGTAAAATGGATTAGATGTATTTATATAGTTGATCCAACTAATTTATATGGTATTTATCAGTGTGTGGAGTGTAGGGATAAGTGTGAGATATTGAGAATTCTTTTACAGAACTTTAAAGTGCTTTAATGGTCTAGTTATTTGTTACTAAATCAAATGAATCCAAATAGAGCAGAATGGATGTAGATGATTCATATATAGTGAACTCTAACTAATTCGGGATTGAGGTGTCGATGATTGATTGATATAGTTTGCAAATTGGAAACATTAAGTTTACACTGTTAATCTTTATGGTATGGGGAAAAGAGAGTGCTTGGTATGGACAATGGTAAGCTGTTGAAAAAATGCAGGCTAAGCTTCATCTTTTCCAATTTGTAAGCGAAAAGGGATCTCAAATTGTCATTGTTGTGAAGTTCGTGATTGCTTTTATGAAATAAGAGTGCATTGGCACATTATTTCTTCTCCATTCTTTTCCTGTTTGAAGAATAACCACACAGGGCATGTTTTCAGGCTGTACCAGTTTCTGTCTAAGATGTAAAATTATCAAGAAGCAACAAGCTTATTATGAGACAAATTGTTTATTGGTATTGGAATGAATGCCCTGATATAGTGGAATATATATACAAGATTCTTATAGTGAGCCCAAAATAGTTTGCGATAACTGACAAGGCATAGATGGTGGTTGTGTTATAACAAGCTAATTAGATCTTTTAAAGTTGTGCTCTAGAGAGGAGATATTTTAGCTGCCACAATTGTATTAGTATATTTTTCTGTCAACTGTTTGCCAGAAATATGTTTGTGCAGACATTGTTATGGTATGCCTTCCAGGTGGAGTATATCCACATCAAAGTGATTTTGAACATCATGAGCTGATGTTTATGTATTGATGCAGATAATGGAATGGATGGAGAAAAGAGGTATAAACTTATCGTTTGGTGATTATGGAGTACGTTTGGATCTCATAGCAAAAGTTCAAGGAATAACTGCAGCTGAAAATTACTTTAACGGCCTCTCACCTTCCATGCAGAATCAAAGCACTTATGGAGCACTCTTGAATTGCTACTGTGTTGAAAAAATGACAGACAAGGCGTTGTCCCTCTTTGAGAAAATGGATCAATTGAATTTCACATCTAAATCATTGGCATTCAACAATCTTATGTCCTTGTATATGAGGCTAGGGCAACCAGAAAAAGTGCCCCCTTTGGTACAGGAAATGAAGAGCAGAAAGGTTCCACTATGCACATTTACATATAATATCTTGATGAATAGCTATTCTTGTTTAGGTGATATAGAAGGAGTGGAAAGAGTCTTTGAGGAGATAAAGCAGGAGAATGCAAAGGAGTGTGATTGGACCACATATAGTAACTTGGCTGTTGCCTATGTTAAGGCTGGGCTTTATGACAAAGCTGAGTTGGCTCTAAAGAAGCTTGAGGAAGAGATGGGACCTCGTAATCGTGAGGCATACCACTATTTGATTAGTTTGCATGCTGGAATATCTAATCTAGATGGGGTTTATCGTATTTGGAATTCTCTGAAATCTCATTTCTCGATAACAACCAATTCTAGTTATCTTGTCATGCTTCAGTCCCTCGGTAAGCTTAATGACATAGATGGTTTAAAGAAATGCTACAAGGAATGGGAATCAAGCTGCTCCAGTTACGATATGAGGCTGGCAAATAGCGTAATTGGTGCTTATCTGAGACATGACATGTTACACGATGCGGAGGAAGTCTTTCATCATGCTTTGAAGAGATCACAAGGTCCTTTCTTCTTGGCGTGGGAAATGTTCATGGCATTCTTTTTGAGGAATCATCAGATCAATCTTGCTATGAAGTGTATGGAAGCAGCTGCGTCACGAGTAAAGAAGAACGAATGGCAGCCAAAATACGAAATGATCAATAAATTTCTCGAGTATTTTGTAGAAGAGAGAGATGTTGATGGTGCTGAGGAGTTCTACAAGTATTTGAAGAAGCTGAATTGTCTTAGCAGTGATGTCTATAGTTCATTGCTTCGCACTTACATAGCTGCCAACAAAACAGCAGAGGATATGCTACTGAGAATTAAGGAAGATGGGACTGAAATGAGCTGCGAGCTCGAAGACTTGCTTAAAAGGGTTTGTCCTGAATAATTAGAAGGATCTAGCCATATGGTTTTGTTTCTTTTCCATCCTCTGTTTGTGTAGGTATATATACCTCTCTAACTTTGATGTACATAACTTCAATCCATTCTATATTTTCTCTCGGTCGCATCTCTACTGACTGATGCATTTCAAAGCATAGACCTTTTTAATACCAGGGCACATGCTAAATATTCTTCTCTACCTATTATGCCAACACAATTGCGATTTGACTATCCTTGTTTTTTCTTTTAATCTGGGAAAGCTGTACTTCGTTGTTGAGTTTATCCGTTTTTGCTTTGTTTTTCTCTGTTTTGTTGCTTGTCTTGAGAACGAGAACTAGATTTCTCATAATACATTATAATAGAGAGATCCCAAATTTTTATATAATTATGGATTACTATGGCTTGTTGCTGAAAAATAAATAAACTGCATAATTGAAAATTTGAACCGCCAATAGTTCTCGCTTGGCCATAAAATTTGGGAGTTTTCTTTTTCAAATTTTGTATTTTGTGTATAGATTTAACCATCCTGTAGTTTTTTTATATTTTCTACTCACTGAACTTCAAAATTATTTCAAGTAAAATGTGTGTCTAAAACACAATATCAACTTTCAAAAATTATTTTTCATCTCATGTTTGAGAACTCATTGTTTCAAGTTTCAACCAAATCTATGTCTAAACCTTAGCTAAAAGATTTTATCATTCTTTTCTCCGCAAAAGGCTAAATATACCCCTGTATTATGAGAAAAAATTTAAATGTACCCTTTGTTATACTTTAGGTCCAAATATATCCCTGTCATAATAGTATTAGTTCAATTATACCCTCTTCTCTTAAGTTTGTCCTAGGTGAACTTCCAATCCTACGTGACACAAACATTTGATAAGGTGGATGTCACCTCAACGCCCCTAATCCATATATAAAAGAAAAAAATTTGAAATACAATATTTTTTATGGTAGCGGTAATAGTGGCAATAGTGGTGGAGGGGAAGGAAAGTTTAGTGGTGGAAAAAAAATAAAAGAAGGGTAAACTGGGTTAGGGCGTTGAGGTGGAAAGTCATGTGGCATCCACCTTATCAAATATCAGTGTCATGTAGGATTATCAGTGCCACATAATGCATGATATATTTGACCCTTTTCTCTTCTTTTCCTGCAATACAATTGCCTAATCTCAGAAACCGTAATAAAGGGCAGCTTTACAATTATTAATTTGAGTACTTTTGGTGACAGTGTTAATGGAGCTGCTTCCATATTAATACAGAACTTTGATATGTTTAGAAGAAGCAGTTGGTATAGCAGTAAATTTAAGACGAAACTTAAATAATAGGGAAAGATTTTCGGAAAACATAAAGAAATAATAGGGAAAGGTTTTGGATAAACGGATAGGCAAGAATACTATATCATTGCAATTTTAAGGCTTAGGTATGTAGGATGCGATGGTATCAAGTCCATCTTGAAATGCCACGTATCCAAAATTGAGTAACAATTAAATTTGTATACGATTTTAAAAATATGTGGTTTAATTCAACCCGAACAATTAATAATATCAAATAAACAAATTAGAGATGAAATAAACGTTCAAATCAATTGCTATATTATGGCCAAGCCTGAGCTTAGGCTGACCAATGACCCCACCCTCGGTTCAAGCCCAATCATGAATGAAGAATAGAGCAAATGAGCAAAAACTTTAACAATAACTAAAAAAATAGAAAATAAACTTGTATTGCTTTGATTTGCGAGTTATAATGTGTGTTATCAAAGAAAAACATCTCTTTCATATAATAGGAGAGTTTCATCCCTAGTATAATTCTAAAAAAGGTACTTCCTTTTTCGGTAACTACTGATCCATAATCGATATCGAGCAAGATCATCACCGTGATATCCGGTTGAGTGCGAGTATCACGACCCTCTATCCGTCCTGCATAACCATTTACCGTTTCTCCCAGGTCTTAGATCTCATTCTTGGCCCGGGGCGTGTCGCTTTATCATACCCGATGACATACACATCGTTCACCCTTCCTGGATCTTGATATGAAGGGTCTCGTGTATCCGTGCTCTCCCTCCGTTTTCTCATCGGGAAATCGGGGTAGCCATTACCCCCGATTTTACCCGTACACATATAGTCCCCTAGTTTTCTGGAGAGTAGGTTTACCGAAACGATGAGAAGAGATAGATGAACCCCAGCTTCTTCCTTCATACGTTACAATCGAGGTGACAGGTCAACGAAACGTCCCATCAGTCGTGTCGTTCTGACTTCGGACACGTGACAATTGCTGGTTAGCTGTCCTCGAATGCGGAACGTCGTGCATTGATTGTTCTTCCTCCATAAAAGCTCCGATTCTTTTTCACTTCTTCCACTATCCGATTCCAGAACTTACCCTCGAATTCCCTAATTGCTTTTAACTCCTCCAAATCTTCATACATTGCTCCTTAAACCGTCATATATTCATCTTCAATCCTCATACATTCCCTTTGGATCTTCAACCCAGACCTCCATACCTTCATCCCATCTTCAAATCTTCATATTCTTCCTTCAGACCTTCTTATTTTTTCTTCAAACCTTCATATTTCGCATATTACGATGGCAAAAACTTTCAAGACAGTGCCTCAGCAAATTGCTCCTTCATATTCCAACTCGGCCATAGATGTCGAGGTGGCCGACCCGAGGTGGCTCAAGATCCCCCCCTCCTCCTTGAAGAGCTTCGTACCCGGGGGTTGCTTTATCGGGAACGATTTCAACGTCGAGAAGGACTCTAGTCAACAGGACCGAGGCGAGGGAGCATGGAGGTACATATGCTCCGTTACTGAAGAAACACTACCTACAGTCCAGGCAGACTGTAATTGGGAGGGTAAGGAGGTGGTCATTCCCGGGCCCAATGACGACATCACTACTCACGTGGAGGGGTATTTAAGTGTTTACACTTTCCCTTCACGCTTGCCCCGGTGGATCCCACTTGGGAAAATCCACCCGTCCTTTTGGATGATCGTAATCCTTCTATGATACTTTGTGAATAACACCAAAGCACTCGGTACACCCTCGACCATTTGCTTTGCCTATACAGTCCACAAATCTTCCGATGAGGGTTGATCAAGTTTGTTCGCTGAGCAAGCAAGTCTCCATTCTCGAGCATTGACGAGGACCGAGACCGAGGATGGAAGGGGAGGTTTATTGGGGTAAAAACCGAAGACCTCATACCTGCCAAATTCCCCCCGTTCCCCGACCCGTAAGTTTTTTCCTTCACGGGTATTTGTCATTTCCCTTTATTCTTTCTCTCATTGCATGTGTTTGTCGCCGTGCAACTGTTTCCCAAGTTACTAATGCAGTTCCCTGCTTTAAGGAGTGAATCGAGGGGATCTGCAAACAAATTCCCTACTCCGAGCGCGCATGGCGCAAGCTCTCAAGGGGAAAACGGGAGGCCCGTTCCTATGGTGAGGTTCTTTCCCAAATAATTACCTTCGTACTTTTAGCTTACACATTGCTAAATCTTCTTTTTTCTTACAGGTTTTCCTGAGACCATAGAACTCAGGCCGTTGGATGAGGACGAGGATCCGTCCTCGCTTGCCGAACCCTCCGCTTCGGGATAGCCCGGGACTGCTGCAAAGGAGGAGAAAAAGAAGAAGAAAAGAAAGTCCTCAGGTTCCCCAGATGCCAAGGCGAAAAAGAAGAAGGTGACCATCTGGGTCTGGAAAACCAAAAAGAGGACCAAGTCCAGGGTACCGGACTCTATTTCCCTCTACCGGCTTAGGGATTAAGGACAATGACCTTTTTATTGCTCATGGGTCGACCCTTGATGAGGGGGAGCAGGTAGCAATCAATAAATATGACCATGAGGTGATCCCCCTCTAGCTGGGGAACCAAAGGGAGAGATGGAGGCCAGGCCTCTCGGGAAGTTGCTCATGTCCCCAAGGAGGTAGCTGGTGTCATCGACATCGTGGAGACGTCGTCCAATACTGAGTCCATGCTCGAAGAGGCTCAAGCGGGCAAAGAGAAATCAAATGAGATGGCACAGGGCCCAGGAGATGCCCTCAACACGTTTTTCGGTGGCATGGATATGGCCATACTGGAGGACTTATCCGGGCTTGGTCACCTGGAGGTCCCGAAAAAGGATGTGCCATCGGGAGCGGGCGAGCCTAGTTCAAGCCCAAAATTAGTGAAGCATTTTCCTGCATCAAGTGTGGACGGTGGGTGTCAAGGGGACATGCCGGGCTAGTGGAAAAGGAGACCGACCGATCTCCGTATTGATCCGGTTACCGGTTTCAAAATATCGATTTTACCGATTCTGTGCCTCGCCAGTGAAAATTTGAACCGGAAGAGTTCCGGGCCTAAGGGGTCGGGCCGATTTTATTTATTTATTTATTTATTTTGTGTATTTTGTATAACTATTGTAATTTATATTAAGATAAAATAAAAATATAAAACATAAAAACAATATTATAAAAAGAGTGTTTGTATAAATTTCAAAGGCTTTAAAAGCCTTATATTTGAATATATCATTAAGAATTTAAGATAATACAATGAATATGGAAAAAAATATAACTTACAATTTACAAGTTCTTTTTTTTAATTCAAACGTGCAAATTAATATTTACATTTTACAATAACTATATTAAAGAAAAAAAGAGTAAATTCAAATTTGAATGATTAAATATAAATCAAGAACTTCAAAGGTCTTTCATTGTCTTAGTAAGTTCTTCATAATCAATATGAATTTCTTGACCATCTTCTGGAGTGTTAAATTCTTATAGGTTACCATGTGTTCATATATCTCCAAGTTCCTCGTCTTCTGGTTTATCAACATCTTCACGTCCTTGATTTCTTCGTTCCGATCTAATCCAATCTCTGAAACATACTAAAACTTACAAATCATTGCTTCCTAATGAGTGACGGGTGTCTCCTAGTTGTTGTCTTGCTTGACTAAATGCACTATCTGATGCAACAGTTGGAATTGGCACATTTAGCACGTCCCGAACCATAGCGGAAAGAACAAGAAATTACTTTTCATTCTCATGCCACCATGCCAACAGTGAAAATTCCTTTGTGCGAGGCTCTTTTTGATTTTGCAAGTAGAATTGAAGTTCATCAATGTTCCTGCTACTGGTTTGAGTGGAAGGAAATGTAGAACAAATATTAAAACCATTAAAGCCTTCATCTTCATCCATAGTAGCAGATGTAGTAGAAGTAGTACAATGAATAGTGGGATTAAAATTGCCTACATTAATAACAACATCTTCAATTATATTTGCATAATAATTATATAATTGTTGTAAATAACCATTTAGCTAGTTCATACAACAATATATATTTGGGGTTTCAGTTGATCCAATCTCCATATAATTATATAAAACATTGATTAATTGGTGATAGTTAGACATCTTAATAGAAGGATTTAAAACATCACCAATTAAGTAAATAGAAGGACTTGAAAAGAAATATTTTTTGAATTTTGCTTGCATTTTTTCAACAACATCCTTATGTTTTTCTTTCTTCTTAAATTCAGTGAGTAGACAAAAAAATTCAACTATATGCACTAAAGTCATAGTAATAGTAGGGTAATATGCTCCAGAAAACTCAACAGCAGCTGTATAAAATTTATGTAAAAATTTAACAACATTAATGGCCTCTCAAGTATTAGTTGTTTACATACGGTCTGGTTCAGTACAATGCGCATTAGCAACTTCAGTTATCGGTAATCCATATATGTAGCAACATTTTAAAAATAAATATGTATAATTCTATCTAATAACAATTTCATCTGGCATGAATCTGAGGTTAAAGTTATGTTCGATACACTTAGTCTTAAATTTTTAAATTCTAGATTGTCTATTATTTCCTTGAATAACACCAACTGCTCTTCTAACATGAGTAATCTTAGTCGAAAATTAATCAAGACCACTTTTAACAATTAAATTATAAACATGATATGCACACCTAACATGAAAAAATTCGTCAAGTGGTGGTTTCAAATGTAGTCTTAATATTAAAATAGCGGCATTATTGTTAGAAGCTTATCAAATGACATATACAATACTTTTTTATTAAGATTGTAAAATGCAACAGCTTCGCAAATAACAGTACTTATAAAAATAGCAATATGACTTTGATCTTCATCATATTTAATAGCGATAATATGTTTTTGCATACAATACTTATCATCTATCCAGTGACATGTAATTGTCAAATAATTATTTGCATTAACAACATGGCCAATATTAGAAGTTAGAGAAACTCTACAAGGAAGATGGTCAAACAAATAACATATGTATATCTGATATTGTTCATGAAGTCTAAAGATATCGGATCTACAAGTACTTTTAAGGATACCTTTAAATAAAAGATTATAAACCATTTGAATATACATAATAAGATATGATGAAGAAGCAAAAGAAAAAGGTAGACAACCCAAAGCAATCATTTTTGTTAACTCCTCACGATCCTTCATTTTATCATACTTCATAAGTCCTCCAGTATTAGGGTTTAGAGTTCCTTGATTTTCATCTAAACCAGAGCCCCATTAGGCCATTCTATAGGATGAGTAATTCAGATATGTCTACTAAGTGTCCCAGTCCTCCCAAAACTTCCTCCATTCTTATGTTTAAAATTATCTTTACAAATTTTGCATCTAACTCTATATCAATATTCTCTATTTTATTAAAATATTTCCAAACTTTATTTTTCCTTCTCCGATTACTAGTCGGGGCCACATGTGGCCTACTACTAGTGCCACGACCACCATCCCTGCTACCAACTCCAACACTACTAGGTGTAAGTAGTGTCTCATCTTCAATTTCTAATTCATTATCTTCTATACTGTAATCTTTCTGTAATTGTTCATAATCTATATTATGATCATGTGATGTTTCATAAACATGTGTAGAGTCGTTTAAATTAATACTAGAAGTTGAAGCAGTACCTCTTTTTCTATTTTCTCGATTACCTCGATTAACATCCTTATTACAAACTCGTGTAGCATCATTAAACATATTGTGAAAATTTAACTACTAATAAAAATATAATATGCAAATAAAATATTAAATAAGAGAAAGAGTTGGAACGAGTGCATCGAATTCCACAATAAATTGAACACTTGATGATTTTTTTAAGTCTTGAAATTGAATTTCGCAACTCCGATGTTACCACGAAGAAACGTCAATTGTTCAAATTTCAAACTTCAAATAATACCATAAATAAAAGTAAAAAAAAGAAGAGCCAAATAGTTGATTGCAAAGGTGAATAATGAGAGATGTAAGACTTGATGTTGCTTTCATATTAAGCCTGTCGTAGAATCCGCCTAGCCACTTTCCTTTGTTGTCTCGTGCAACACCTCCAAATCCCACTAATCTTGAATTGGGTATGAAACTGTCATCTGTATTGATCTTGATAAATCCTGAAGCGGAGGCGGCTCAATAAAATCGGAGATCCAAAGCCAAAACTAGGAAGATGTGAGGAAATAACATTAGTAAGATGATAACGGTTGGACAAATAGACATGATTAATTTACACAACCAAGAAAAAATTGAACGTTCTTAACAATTTTTCTTTCAAGGTTTTAAGTTCTGTTTTGGGTGTTCCACAATATAACATTGTCTAATATTTTAAAATTTGAGTCAAGTTATGCAAATATTCACATCAAGTAATAAAATATTTGATAACTAGAACCAATGTAATGTATTGAATAAAATGTTAATATTTTGTTAACTTAAAAAAATCTTACTAGTATAAATAATTTTAACTAATGAAATTTTTTTTAGGAGGGCTTTTGACTCTTAGGGCCTAAAGCAAAAATTTAGTGGCTTTATCCTAGAGCCACCCATGTCTTGAATGCGGAAAAGACCAACTAATATAGATGGGTGCATTTCTTGTTTGATTGTTGACTGAATATGATAACCTCGAGCTGTGTGTTCAATATCGGGAGCTTGCCAATTAGTACAAGACTCATACAGTGCCATGCTTTATGCACTATTTTTGGTTACTAAAGTATGATGTAAAAACAAATTGAATGAAGACTATATATAATAGTTATAACATACTATATATGCTAAGTATGTTCGTCTGTTACAAATCCTAAATGAATTGGTATTATACCATTTAGGAAAGCAAAAAAGCACAAACCATTTAGGATTAAGATTATAACATTTAGTAAATAGAAAATGGAAGAAAAATAGGAAATCAAATTGCATAATGTTTAGGATTTAGATTTAGGAACATGCCAAATTGCTAACTTTTCTATGCTCGCACTTGCCGTAGAGAATTTTTTTTCCTTCTATTACCTAATTATATTTTGGTTAGGGGATTCATTTTTATTGCTTTAGTTAAAGCAAATACATATAGTCCTAAAATAGTGTCATTAGAGGAGGTTTTCTTTAGGACGGGTTAAATTGATAAATTTGAACTTTTGAACTTCAATATATCCTCATGCACTATTTAATCTTTTTAATTTTACGTTCATTTTATTTTTCTACATTAAATTGATAAATTTGAACTTTTGAACTTCAATATATCTCCCTGCTCTATTTAATTTTTTTAATTTTACGTTCATTTTATTTTTCTACATGTAGAAAAATGAACTATTACTTTAGAAAAACTTTCAATTTTTGCTTAAATATAAATAATAAAAATCATATATATTAATTTTCTTGGAAAAGTATACTTCGGGTAAGGGAAATTAGACCAAGACATCTTTTGAAAATCAAACACAATTCCTAAGAGAATATAAACTTCTCATGTTCAGGTTGATCTAAGTCTTTTTCCTATAACTACAATGCAAAAATAACAAGGAGAAGGAGTATAAAAAACAGGGAATATAAGTGCAACCACCTTTCAATATCAGTGAAATAATTTACCAATTATGTGGCCAATTCATAAAGAAATTGCCTAATCCATCATTTTCGTTCTCTTTTTTTTTTTTTTTTTT
>ML434378.1:0-34393 GCA_005239525.1 Nicotiana knightiana | reverse complement strand
GTTCTTTTTTTTTTTTTTTTTTTTTAAATAGAAGAAAATGGTTATTAGAGATAGAAAAATAGTTTTAAGAGTTATGACTGAAGACCTTACATGACCATACCTTAAAATGTGGTTTTATGATCCAGATTGTCCCATTGGAAGCACCAAAATAAATAGTTTTAAGAGTTATGACTGAAGACCTTACATTAAATGTGATTTTGTGGTCAAGATTGGGAAATAACCCATTGGCGGCACCAAAATAACCACTTGCCATTTGTTTGGGAAATACGTATCCCAAGATTAATTATTTCGGGATTAGTTATTCCATCACCTTATGAGGATAAAAATAGTATTACAATTTAAAAATTAATTATACCGTAATTTTTTTTCTCAGAGAAAGGAAATTTCTGAAATAAAAGGCTCTTGTGTAGAAGTTGATGTTGATCCAGAAGCCGATTTTTCAGTTGGGACAACATGAGCCACTTGATTGGGTGGTATAAATGAAATCGAACTCAATTTCAAAAGTTAGGTTCGTTTGAATTTAATTCCGGAGCTGGTTATAGTTGAATTAATATATAAATGTAAAATACATATTACAATTTATTCTCGAAGAAGAAATGGTTCAAGTTTGCTTTTGGAAAACAATTGGAAGGACATTTAACCCTTTAAAATTTTAGATACAGGCACATATTCTTTTACCATGATCAAAGGTCAAAAGGATTAACATCAGTAAATACGATCAGAAAAATATTAATCGGATACAGTCGTTGTACGTGTTCTAGTATAATATATGTCGGAGATCTCAGTGGCAAGTTAGAAATTCCTTTAAAGATATTTAAGATACAATATATTTATATACTAATAATTATAAGTCAAGTTTAACCTGTATATGCACCATTTTTCAGCAAAAGAGTACTCAATTAGTCATCCTTTGCTAGCCTTAATTCTGCCGAGAGACCTAATTGACTCACATTCTTTTTGCTGTTTTTTTTCTTTCTTCAAGCCCACATGTAAAAGCTTCATATTTATTAAGATGATCGAGAATTACTTGACATAACTGGTAAAGTTGTTGTCACGTGACCAGAAAATAACGTCTCGTAGAAATACATGGTAAGACTGCATAATATTGATTTTGTGGTCCGGCCATTCCCTGACCCCAAATTTTTTTGGTGGGCACGATGTTTATTTTAAATCAAATAATTGAATTTAAAAATTCAATATATATAATGTAAATATTAATAAGTTTTTCATCCCGAGATATTATTTGTTTTTTTAACTCATTGACTTTGAGTTAGGTTTCAAATAACAATTTGTGTTTCAAAGAAATGAAGTAACATCTGAGTTCAAAGAGGTGAAAGATGGTAGGAAGAGTTGTGGTACTAGTAACGATCCTGATGTTGGCTCAAACTGGAAGCCTAAACTCGCACCAAGAATCAGGTGAATGGAGTTGTGATCCGAACCCGGACAACCATATTCAAGCCGAGTTCAAACCAGGGAGAATCACCCTAGATGGGCAGGTTGATGATTGGAAAGAAATAGATGGCTCTGCATTTTCACTTTTACCTGCTTTAGACCCACATTCAGATGAACCATATAATGGTGGCAAAATGACTATCAAGGTACATGTTACACAACAACCAGCTTATTGTGAAGAAAAATACCCAGTTTTAACTTTGGATTCTTGTTGAAATTATCATTTGTGAAATAGACCCAATATGTTACATACCATATATATTGTCAAATTGGAATTTTGTCACAGTTCATCGTGAAGAAAAGGCCAAGCTTTTGTCCTTATTTTTTTTGAAACTTTTATATTCTTGTCAAATTATCCTTTTGTGAGATAGACTTGAATAGAGCGGAAGTGGCTACATAAAATTCATATAGCCACCGCAGTTAGTTTCCATTTACTATAATTTTGTCACAACTCAATGTGGAAGAAAGACCAAGTTTGGTGTTTGTTCGTTTTTTTTTTTTTTTTGACAACTAGATAATTTTGTTGAAATTAGCCCTGAATAAAGAGGAATGGTTGGAAATGATTTGTGTGGCCACTTGACTTACTTGGAATTGAGGCATAGTTGATCGATCGATTGATTGATTGATGTTTGTATTTACTTATTGATTGTTTTACTGAGATGAGTTTTAGCACAAACTTCTCTTGTTCTTTTGCAGGCGTCACATGATGGCAAAGAGGTTTTCTTTATGTTGCGAGTCGAAGGGGATTACACATATTCTGAAGGGTATGGATTTTTCAAATCTTAGAACAAGAGACCATCGTGCTTTATTACAATTTGTATTTCCTGCTTAATTAGGAAGAGAAGAAAGGGTAGAGAGTGATATTCGAAGAAATGTCACATTTAAGTTATAAAAGATTTAAAGGAGGATTAGTTTAGTGGTGGATTCTTGATTTCACGACTTATTTTAAGTTTGCCATTAACTCGCAATGTCCTCTTTTATTCGGACATGGAAAGAATAATGTGAAGCTCGCATTAGTGGAGTTTGGGATTGAGGCATGGACAATAGGTTGATTGATTGATTAGTTTAAAGGTGGAGACTCTTCAGTTAAGTAGTAAGATCAATTAAATTTGGTCAGACCGCAAGGGCAACAAGTAACTTGTGTAAGAGGCTGTAATATGCTTATGCTGATTTAACGGTTTAGCAGCTTGATCGTTTATGGGAAACCACATTAATTGGGTAATGATTGAGTTTTGACTGGAATAACAAAGGCTCGTTTACGCTCTCTTGCCTTCTTCTTCACTCTCTTCCCATTTGTCACCATCATCTTTGCAGTTCATCTGGCTGTAGGAAGCAAAATTTTTATTGTTGGTTCTCAAACAAAGTCTGACATCTTTTTTCTTGTTTGAGACCTTAATTCTCGCATTTTTGTTGCTCGCTTCAGATACAGTAACAAGGCTGCCTCTGTCGCTATTATGTTCCAAATTGGTGAAAATGCATCTTATCATAGAGTAAGTGGCTTCAGTATCTGTTCCCTTTCTCTTTCATGTTTTTCCTTTTATATTTCCCTCTTCCTGTTAAATATTATGTAATGCATATGAGAATAACGTCTGAGAAGTTCTTGTACTTTATAACTCCAAGATGGGAGGGTGTGAAGAGGGACCTGATACTTGCACAAACAAGACATGCAAGGGCCATGAAGTTGACCTGATGCATTTCTCAATAGGAAAGGCAATTCCTGGAAGACTATACGGTGGCAACCCGGTAGACAACAGTGAGGGAAATGGAGGTGACAGGTGAACCAAGTTGTTCTCCACTTTTTGTGCATTTTACGGTACATTTTGTGCCATTAAATTAGTCAAGAAGTACTAATTCATACCTTTTGGCACACTAGGACAGGTTTGGTCATTTGGTTGATCTATATGGTTGGAACCCACACTGCCGTTATTTAGATGGAATCGGTCCTTCAGGTATGGTTTTGGAAATATTTTTTAAGGATGCTTCAAGCTTTTTCTCAACATCTGTAAATTGGATAGGATAGATAATAGTAGAATGGTATCGTTGCATTCCATTGTAGTGGGACATGAAAATTAACATAGAACTACAAAAGACTCATCAAGTAGTGAGGAAGTCGTGGACTGATGCATATTAGTTGTATTTGTTATCGTGATGTGCAACATTTTGACCAGAATTTTGGTATAGATCTTGTATTGTTAGGATTAGGACAAGCCTTTTGTTTTACAACACTAGTTCTTTTTGTCTGAGTTTTTGTGTCGTTCTGTCATTTTTGATTTTGTGTCTTCTCTCATTTTTGAACTAAGTCTGTACTGAACTCTCCTACCCCACCCCCACGCTTAAAGGGAACTATTGCTTAATAGTGTACAAATGTGTTGGTCCTTCCTTCACTGAGTATCAATGGGTCTACTTTTCATGAGGAAATAAATTGCAAATAAATAGGGTTGGTACATTGTTTTCAACAACCTGCAAATTTTGTCCGAGTAAAATTGACTGGGATGGAAGATAATTCTCTGCTGTACAGTAGTGCAATTTCCTCTTGAAAATATACAGAAAAATGACCATCACTATTCTTGATGGTTGAATTCTAATGCGGAGCAAGATATATCATAGGAGTAAATACATCTCAAGTGAAACATGGTGGGTTTTCACACTCACACATTGATCACGTATTTGGTCACCGGTTCTCACTTTGACCGCCAAATATTGTAGCAGCTGTTATTTACTTATTAATATGAACAAAATCTGGTGGAAACTGCAGCCTATCTGCTTTCTAGATGTAGGACATGTCGTTCTTCTTTATTTTCTTGGTAGGCATTTGGCAATTAGCTGATCTCAAGCTGAAAGTGTAGTTGGAAAGCCATTTTAATTTCTAGTATCCAGACTGCAGAATTCTATTGCATATGTTTCAACAGCTTATTTTCTCCTCTTTTTCTCTGTGGTCTGCCTATTGATTTCTCCTTGTATAACAGCGAATGATTCTACTGCACAGAATGATTGGAAAGGGACTTGGTGGCACAGTAGCTTGACTCATCACTCAGGTAAACGAACATATGGTTTCTAATCCCTGAAAATTTTGTCAGGTCTGTACATTTTACTTGTTCTTTTCCAAAAAAATAAAATAAAAAATAAAAAAAGCTGCTTTCTTCTCTAGCTTATAGCCTTATAGCATGAGGCATAAATATATTAGGAAGCTTTTTGAATATTTTATGAACTAGAAGTTTCAAAACATGCATACAGGAATAGAACAGTCGTGAATCGTGATACCATACTTGTAGGAAGATACGAAAGGGATTAGAATAGAACAAATCTTTATTTTATTTGACCTGAAACATAGAAGGGTTCACAAGCAGATGGTTCTGAGTGAACAGGGAAATACAACCCACTTCTTCAGATAATAGTTTTAAAAGACTGAATGATAAGCCAGCTTCCCCGACTTTCTGCACTACTGCAATTCAATTGGCTGTTTTGCATCATTGATCTAACACATTGACCCTGTAACGTCATTATCTTCTTCCTGTGTTGCACAAACTTCTCTCTTTTCACATTCTCAACTGAACTTCCACAGACACCACATTGGACTTTGAAATGGTACCAGTTAAGGATGGAATGCTCATGGAGTAATAGCACTTCACTGAAATGCGGATGTTGCGATGGATGTGCGGACATACCATGTTAGATAGAATTAGAAATGAAGTTATCCGGGACAAGGTGGGCGCGCCCCCGTGGAGGACAAGATGCGGGAGGCGAGACCTAGATGGTTCGGGCATGTGAAGAGGAGAGACACTGATGCTCCGGTGAGGAGGTGTGAGAAGCTGGCAGTGGAGGGCCAATGGAGAGGTAGAGGCAGACCGAAGAAGTATTGAGGAGAGGTGATTAGGTAGGATATGGCGTTACTCCAGCTAACTGAGGACATGACCATGGATAGGAAGGTGTGGAGGTTGAGAATAAAGGCAAAGGGTTAGGTAGCCGAGTGTTGTCCTTGTTTGTAACAGTAGCTTTGATACATCACTTAGTGCCTTTCGTGTATTTTCATATCCCTAGACTTCTGTTTTTACTTGTTGCTGCCTTTGTTTCGGTTTTCTGATTGCATTACTTAGTGTTGGTTTTGTATTTTCGCTTCGGTTGTTAGATTGTTTTGCTTATTATTGTCCCTCCCTTTTTCCCTCTGAGCCGAGGGTCTACCGGAAATAACCTCTCGGGCTTTTTAAAGGCAGGGGTAAGGTCTGCGTACACTCTATCCTCCCCATACCCCACTTGTGGGACTACACTGGGTTGTTGTTGTTGATATCCTTGTTATACACCTCTTGAAATGTATTTCTTTTTACGAATGAAATATATGAGTTGTTACTTTTGTTATACTTCACTTCCATATATATAGGTTGAGAACAACTAGACACTAGATTTGAGGCGAATTTTGCCTAAGAGAAGAATGAATACAGATGATTCATATAGTCAGCCCTAATTTTGGATGGAGTGATGGTTTATTGATTAACTGATCGGTAGTACTCCTGAGGAATCCAAGGGAACTAACTTTGAACACAGTAGTAAATTCATCTCAACATTTACTTCTATCCATATAGATCTTTCTAGAAAAAATGCCGTGACTAAATATATATTTGGGACTAATTGCAGAAGATGATAAATTGAGAACAATTCTTTTTTTTGTTGGAAGCCTATGTCGAACATGAACAAACATTCCCAGGAACTATATGTCTATTAGTTTCTTTTTGTTCTCCTACCACATGCGGTTTTGTTGAATTAGCAATTTTATCAGTTAAGTTGTGAAAATCTTAGTGAAGTTCTTTTCCTTATCCATGCTAATCCAAGGATAAGATAGAGACTCCGTACACCTTTCCCGCATTCTAAGATAGCATAGCTAAAGACTGGGAAATTTTTTTGCTGTAATCAGTAGAGATCTCTATGCCATTCCACAGAAGAACAGTTTAGATTCCGCTGAGATAGACTGCTCTTTTAACTTAGGTATCTGTGATAAACACAATAATGCAGGGAATAAGAATGTTATGTGTAATGATGTCCAAGTATACATGATTGTCATACGGTAGCGACGTTTTGGAAGGCTGTATTTAGTGTGAGGAGAACAGAGTGTATCCTTTACGTGACTTCCTCAATTACCTATAGATTCAACAAACGGACCGAGTTTTTGTATCCTTAGCTTTGTACATATACCAGCACCATCTTGCGGCTGTTTTCCAGTAAAATCTCATACTTACCAAAGAAAGAATGAGAGGAAAATAACATGTGTCTGAGCCAGTGCCCTTGTTTGTGTTGTATATATCTGTATTGCTCCACTGTGGCTTCGCATTATGAAGGCTGTTGACTTATCAAGCGATTAGGAAGCCTGTGTAACAAAAAATTTGTCGTTTGTTAGTTACTGTGCCTTACAGGTCCTTGCCTTTTACTACCTTTATTCGAACACTAACTCTTAAAGTTGAAACAGGTTTTGTTAAGGATGACAGCCCATATTCATCCAGCAATCAATCCGGTGCATATTATTTTGAATTTTCCAGGCCACTCGGAACAATGGATCGCCTTCAACAGGTAATGAAGTGCTAACCTGACAATAGTAATTGATGGAGTGCTGTTACAATTGAAAATCACTTCAACAGTAGACGTTGGAGTAGAACACATTTCCTTGCATTTTTATACAGAATTCTTTCTGCTTGCATGCATTTGTTATTTACATGACAACTCTCTTCGAAACCAGGTCTTTAATTTCTACTGACACAAAGTTGATTGAATGTGGTTGGACGTGGACTTTTTACAGGACGCTCAATTCACAATTGGCAAAACAAGCAAGATGTCTGTGGCATTTTGGTACCCCATAGATGGAAAACCATGGCACGGATCGGGTCACTTTTCAGTTAGCTGCAATTGGATACCATTGGATATCTTGCCAGATGGTTCTGAGCTCACTGATGTGCCACAAAGAAATACTTGGGACACTGCTACAGCATTCTCTCTTCTCTTTTCAGTAGTAGCTTTTTGTATATCCATCTTTGTTGGGCATAGAGTTTCAAGAACCAAGAACATCGCTTTTACACCAATGGACAATCTTTAGAACAGGGCCAAGTTCCTGCAGATGGCAAAAACCAGTTTGCAACTTTTTTCTTCCTGGAACTAGGTAACACGTTTGCTTCTTTCACCTAAGATGTCTTTTGCAATTTACACTTATAGTTGGAGTTCATGATCAGATAACCTTTTTGCTTTTGAAGTAAAGTTGATCAGCTATGAAGCTCATTCTTGACACTTGTTTTTGAGAATGGAACAATGAAATAACACTGCTTTCAGCGGGAATCAAACGGGTGCTCTAACCAACTTAGCTACGAGAGCTATGAAGCTCATTCTTGACTCTAATTTTTTTTTTTGTGAAAAGAAAAAAATTACGACTCTCTCTCCCTCTCTCCCTTTTGGTTTTTGACAGTTTTCTCTTTTGTGTTGGAATGGCGTCAAAACTATGGTTGCTATGTGACTTTAGATCTCAAGACATGCAATAAATTAGAGAAGAATAAAGAGAGAAAGGGCAAACTACTTTTAAAAGAAACACAAATACAGCCATCCCAGATTAAAAAGAAAAAATGGCAGATAAATAGCAATTGTGTTCGCATAGGAGGCAGAGAAAAATATTTAGCCTGTGCACTGATATTTAAAAGGTCTAGATATGAATTCTAAGTAGAATAACAACCCCAAAAAAGTAATATAAAATGCACAAGTTATATACATCACTGTTAACCAAATTTTACCTGTAATTAATAATTCCTCGTATATTATAATGATCTCATTGCGTAAATACTATATATGTTTTTATAAAGTTAAAACAGTGCAGCTACATTTTTGCATCTTCCTCTGCAAGGACTAAGTTGTGCATAAAAGTCGGTAAATTTTTCACTAGGACTTGTGTGTATATATATTTACACGCACACACTTGTGTATATTTATCCTTTGCTGATGGAACTTAAACTAATGTGAAATGCCAAATGCCACCAAGCTGTAGGAAGAAAGCTGGCAACGCATGAACTAGAAGAGCAGAATTACTATATACTACAATGCCATAACATGAATCCAGAAACTGAAAAATAATTATATTTAAATGGCAATGCATGGAATTTGAAATAAAGGCGGAAAATTAAAGGGTTGAAACTGCCAGCGCGTGAAGAATATTAATAACAGTTGATAAGACAAATTTTCTCTCAATAAAGACATGAAATTACACAAACCTTGCTAACAATGTTTAAGCAGTGTTCAAAAAAGCGAAAAGCGCAAAACAATGAAATCTATGGAACTAGAAGAAAAAGCAAGAAGTGAAGCCTTCTTTGAAATGAGGCGCACGATTTAAAAAATGCCAAACATCCATGATTTTAGTACTATAACAATGAAGCTGCTATTAAAATAACTAATTTCAACATCCAATACACAGTAATGTCAATGTTGGTCCAACTCCTCAAATTTGAGCTTCAAAGAATCGCTGCTTTTCTTTGGATTATTTTGCGTCTCATTACTTGAAGCGCATGGCCTCACCCATGAAGCGATAACCGCTTCCTTCAGATTGCTTTGCTTTAAGCGACAAAGCGATGGCTTTTAATAACATGTCAAGTTCACAGAGGCTGCTAAGACAGGTGCATGAAGGGTATTTAAGTCTGAGTAGAAGAAAAGAATCTGAAAAAACGAGAAAGGAAAGGTTTACCAGAGTATGTTTGAGGAAAGATCTTGGAATCCTTCATGTACTTCTTTAAGGATATAGAGGCACGTACCTATACAAAAAGAGGATGGAAAAGAAACAAAACCATATGGCCATATCCTTTAAATTATTCGGGACAAACCCTTTTAAGCAAGCCTTCGAGCTCGCAGCTCATTTCAATTCCATCTTCCTTAATTCTCACTAGCATATCGTCTGCTGTTCTGTTGGCAGCTATGTAAGTGTGAAGCAATGAACTATATATACCACTACTAAGGCAATTCAGCTTTTTCAAATACTTGTAGAACTCCTCAGCACCACCAACATCTCTCTCTTCTACAAAATACTCTAGAAATTTATTTATTGTTTCACATTTTGGTTGCCATTCATTCTCCTTTACAAGGGATACAACTGCTTCCAGGCACTCCATAGCAAGATCGATTCGACGATGCCTCAAAAAGAATGCTATGAACATTTCCCAAGCCAAGAAGAAAGGTCCTTGTGATCGTTTCAAAGCACGAAGAAAGAGTTCCTCCGCATCATGTAGCATGTCATTTCTCAGATAAGCACTAATGACATTATTTGGCAGCCTCATAGTGTACCTAGAGCAGCTCGATTCCCATTCCTCATAGCATTTCTTTAAACCATCCATGTCATTAAGCTTACTGAGGGACTGAAACATGACAAGATAACTAGAATTGGTTATTTCCAAGAAACCAGACTTCAGAGAATTCCAAATACGATAAACCTCAACAAGATTAGATATTCCGGCATGCAAACTAATCAAATAGTGGTATGCCTCACGATTACGAGGTCCCATCTCTTCCTCAAGCTTCTTTAGAGCTAACTTAGCTTTGTCATGAAGCCCAGCCTTAACATAAGCAACAGCCAAGTTACTATATATGGTCCAATCACACTCCTCTACATTCTCCTGCTTTATCTCCTCAAAGACACTTTCCACTCCTTCTATATCATCTAGACAAGAATAGCTATTCATCAAGATACTGTACGAAAATGTACATAGTGGAACCTTTCTACCCTTCATTTCCTGTACCAAGGGGGGTACTTTTTCTGGTTGCCCTAGTCTCATATATAAGGACATAAGATTGTTGAATGGACATGAATTAGATGCAAAATTCAATTGATCCATTTTCTCAAAGAGGGACAACGCCTTGTCTGTCATTTTTTCAACACAATAGCAATGCAAGAGTGCTCCATAAGTGCTTTGAATCTGCATTGAAGGTGAGAGGCTGCCAAAGTAATTTTCAGCTGCAGTTATTCCTTGAACTTTTGCTATGAGATCTAACCGTACCCCATAATCACCAAACGACAATTTTATACCTCTTCTCTCCATCCAGTCCATTATCTGCATCAATACATTGGAAAATTCAAAATCACTTTGATGTGGATATACTCCAACTGGAAGGCATAACTTAACAATGTCTGCACAAACATATTTCTCGCAAGCAGTTGATAGAAACATATAATGCATTTGTGACAGGAAATCTATCTTCTCTCTGGAGCATAACTCCAAACTTCTAACTAGAGCTTCTTTTTGTTTTTTGATGAAGTAAGTAGATTCATTAAATGGCATCAAGAAGATGCAAAAGAGTACAAGGATAGAGCTTTCAGGTTACAAAAGAGATTTGATTAGCTCCAGTTCAGTTACCTTATGTTTAGGGAGCTAACAAAATCCAAATATTGATCAATGTTATTTACAGGGGTCAGTTTAGACCAACTAACAATATTTGCGCGACATCTAGCCTTCAAGAAGTAATTAGGATTGAGATTCCATGAAAACATCTTCTGTTCCTCTCTGTCCCTAAGCACCAAAAGATACATGCTGGGATTCTCTTCCAGATTTCTTTGAAGGTTTTATCCTTAAGACTGAAAAGCATTACCCAACTGTGTCCAAAAAAGCAGTAGAACATATTCCATAGGTCAGCAGCAAATGTACAGTGGAGAGGTAGGTGACTTTCTGAGCTTTGCTGACATATGTAACATCTGTTAGCATGCTGGAAATTTCCTCTGATGAGGTTATCTTGTGTTACGCAGGCTCCTTTTAATGCGATCCTTCTTGCATGTTTCTTCTGAAACTAAAGTCCTATGTGTTGCCTGCTCTATTTTGTGCAATGCTTAAGTCTGGATGTGATTCTATAAGATGCAAACTTGGGAATTCTTCTCTCAGTAACGTTCCTCCTAACCATTTGTCCTTCCAAAAGCTTATATGAATACCATTTCCCATCCTGAAGTGACATTGATGTAGAATTCGTTCTGTTGACCACTGATACTTTTCCAACATTCAACTACATTTGTTCTCACTAGGGTTATAACATAACAATCAATTATGCCTTATCAGTTATTGCAAACTAGTTGGGGTCTACTATGAGAATCTGATATATACACTCCACAATATTCAGGGCATTCATTCCATTACATGCTAACAATTTGTCTCTTAAGACAAGCTTGTTGCTTCTTGATATTTTTACATCTTAGACATAAACTGGTTAAGCCTGAAAGCATGCTTGTGCAGTTATTCTTCAGAAAGGAAATGAAATGGAGGAAATAATGTGCCAATATACTCTTATTTTTTAAAAGCAATCAAGAAATTCACAACACCAACAGTTTTAAAACCCTTTGCGCTTACGAATTGGAAAAGCTGAAAGCTTGGCCTGCATTATTTGAGTAGCTTATCATTGTCCATACCAAGTATTCTCTCTTCCCATGCCTAAAGATTGTCATCCTAAACTTAATGATCCAATTCCGAGACTATAACAATCAGGCATCTACACCTGAAACCCGAATTAGTTAGAGTCGGGTATATGAATCATCTACAACCATTCTACTCTATTTGGAATCACTTGATTTCCAATACTAAATAATTAGTCCTTCGGAGCACTTTAAGGCACGGCGAAAGAATTCTCAAAATCTCACACTTATCCCTACACTACACAAGTCTGGCAATTACAGTAATAAATTAATCGGATCAGCTATATAAGTATATTAATTCCATTTTACCAGCTCATTCATAATTTATCCTTTAACGCAATTTAAGGATTCTCTAAAATAGTTTTCATGTGTCTGATATACACGTCTGTAACTAGACTAAAAGAATTCTTGGTAGGCACCAAACCTGGAGCCCTTCTGGATTAGGTGATTAAAATTAGTTGATAACTCATAAGCATCAAGTGTTGAAAACACTTTTAGGTGCTGAAGTTGATTTTATAAATAAGCAATAAGTGTTTCCATAGAACTGATAATAAATAAAACGAATTACTAAAACTTTTTGCAATTCAAACAGGGTTAGAGGTACTAATAATCAAGAGATTGTAGAGGCTAAACCTCAAGGGCATGTTGATATCGTCTATGTTTACGCAGCTCCTTTATGCACTTGTTCAGTTCATACTTCTTCACAACTCTGCCTTCTCTAATATACTCATTTATTGTTTCACTAACCGACCCATTTGTAGCCCACAGTCTCAGGTAGAGCCGCCGGTCTCCTTCACACTGCTCCTCCTTCACCGCCGCTGCCGCCGTGGTACATAGTCTTCTCAGGTTCACTGCTGTTTCCTTTGAAATCTGGCGGGTCAAACTCCGGATCATTTTGGCCCGATAACTTCCAGCCCGCAGAAGATAGAAACCCGCAAGGGTTTTTACTAGGGTTTATCATTTTCTTTCTTTCTTTTTCCTTTTTCCTCGTCCGTTCTTTCTTATTTTTTGATTGCAGTAAAAATAAAAAAGGAAAGTCATCGAAAAGTGAAGGGAGAAATGTCTTTTCACCAAATATGCACATCTATTATGTGTCGTATAAATTAAAGGACGGCTACTTAAATTTGTCCAATATTATCTTTAGTTATCCCAAATGAGGCTTGTACTATAACTTGACATGACACAAAAACTTGACATGACAAAATATGTGCATTCCACTTCTCTTAGGCGTGTGACAAGCTGAAATTTTCAATTTTTCTTTTTAATTTTTAATATTTAAAACTATTTTTACGGAACCACCATATACACCATCCCACCGCCTTTGCTCCACCATCGTCGTCCTCTAAAAATTCTGCCACTCTTTTCGTTTAATCTTCTCCCATCTTCCATCTTACAATACTTGTCAGGGATATAGTAGATATACCCTAGATCCAATATCATATTTGATGATTTGAATATTTTTCTTTTTGTGAACATTATTTGATATAAAATATATATGGCATTTTGATATTTTATTATCATAGTTATTATTAATTGCTTGATTAATTTGATAAGGTCCTTGATTAAATTTTGAGACTTGACATTGTGATGGGGATCATGATAATGAGAGTGAAGTTTCTTATAATTTAATCTAAATTCGTTCTTGATCGTAGGATTATTAATTTGGACATTAGTAATCCAGCTAGATCAATATTTATGTGATCGTCTTTATGGGATAAAGATTAGTTGATCTCATTAACTAAATCACATACATAGATGATGCATATAGAGATATGATCATTGAACCGACTCATTGGATAATTCATAATGGTTAGAATTACCATAAACTGTCAATAGGATATTCTCTTGAAGATGTGATGTAAGGGTTTCCTTTGACATCGTCATAGTAATTGACAAGTTATTTATTGTGCTTTGATACTAGACACCTATGGCTCTAGGGCGATAGTTGAAAAGATATTGGGTACAATTAAATACTTGTAGAATTAATGATTGATCAAGATGGAATCTGTCGACTTTTGGTATTGAGTTTAAACTCCATGTTGTCATGAATTATGAACGACCAAATTAAGACCTTGGCCATGGCAATTGAATGAAAGAAGAAAAGAGTTTCTTAGATCATTCAATGGTCGATCATACTTCACATGATCACATAATTGGTCGTCTATTAGGATTTGACAGTCGAACCATATCCTAGGGTGACCCAGAGCTATAAGCACAGAAGGAATTACTACATTATTCTTCTACGGGTTCTTGAGAGTAAATTGTATACTTTATGTTATCCGGTCGTTAAGGAGTGTTACTAGACGCCACCATAGATTAGTATATTGATATGATCAATTTACTACCGGTTTAATATTGAAAATATGGGGTCGCATAACGAGTGTTCTGATCTTTGCTAAGGGATTAATTATTTTATTGTTTGGTATTAAATTAAAGAATTTAATTAGTCAAATAAATTTAGTTACTAGTCCAAATAAAATATTATTATATTCTTTGCTAGCATAGAATATAATTAATATTGTGAACAAATTGAAGCTTTCTATTTGAAATAAAAAATTAAAATTATATCTCTTAGTTAAAAGTATATATATGATATATATAATGTAAATTGATATTGATATATATAAAGGTTATATATAATATTAATTTATTCTTTATCCAATTTGAATTGGATCAAGAGAAATGAAAGTCCAACTGGACTAAAAACCCATTTAATATGGGATTGAATTTCCAAAGAAGGAAGATTCTGTGAAGTCTAATTTGGAATGGACTTTGAAAGGAAAAAGGAACGCCGTCTTTTCCTTGCCCTATTGGAAACGTGTTTTCAATTCATGTATATATACACATATTTGTAGACGTGAAGAGGTGATCATTTGTGAAAAATCATAAGTTGTATGCGTCGCACAAAATTCTAAGAGAAAATACGTTCTTGACAAGAAAATAGTTTTCTTTGTTCTTCTTGGCTGAAAGTTTTTGAGAAAAATTTTCAGGACAATATTTCCGTTCAATTTGTTCGCAGGTTTCATTGATCAAGGTGTTGATAGCAAAGATCGGTCTCGATGTGGATATGCATAGAGTCTTCGCATTGTCAAAGAAATTTTTGAAACGAGACTCTCTTCATCAGGTACGTCTCAGACTCGATTTTTGACATGTAAATAAATTTTAAACACGAAAAATTCTGCCTATGATTGTTATTGTCTTCCGCTGCTTGTTACGAACACTTATATACAATCCATCAGTGGTATCAGAGCCATGGTTTCTCGTGTCTAAAATTTATTTACAAAATATTTTAAGATTATATTTGAAGAATTCAAACCATAATACTTGTGTATTGTGCAATATTCAAATTGTTTGAATGCATGTTAGACTGATATTATTTTATTGTGAATAAAATATGTATTCATATAAGTTAAACTATTGAGATAGTTCGTAACTTGAATTTGAAATTTTGTATTAGATACGACGGGTATCTATAATAGGTTATTAGATTCTATTGTTATTAATTGTTATTAGTTCATGAGATGTTAATTAATAATAACGTTCTAGCATAAATTATTTTTTTGGTATATGTGATATATAAGATAAACATGTTAGAAGAATGTTGAATTTCGTTTTTGTGTCACGTGCTTGTTCTTTACATAATTTTGAATTATTTATTACATGTGATGTAAATTAATTTAGGACTAAGCATGTAGACAACTTGAACTAAATTCATCTTCTATAAAAGATTTGATCTTCATGTTATTAAAAGATGTTTAGTAATAATATCCTCTTACTAAAATTTGAGTTCTTAAATAATAAAATATAAGATATTTTATTGTAAAGTTATCCATCAAAATAAATAATTTAATTTATTTCTTGTTTATAAGGAGTGGCCTGACAACCAGGAGACTTATAGTTTGAGAATATGTTAAAATTATTTATTGTATTAGATGCATGAATTTGAAGAATTATTTTATTTACACTAGACGCCTCGACTACCCGGGGAGTATAAAATTTAATAAGTTCTTTGCTATCATGATGGATGAACTCAACTATGCCAATAGGATCAACCTGACTACCAGGGGACTATTTGACATAGAGCTATTTAAGGAAATTGTATGGGGATACAATTGGTAAGAGTACCTAGCTTTAAAATATATGTGAGAAACGACTTGACTTCCAAGGGGCTCATACATATTGTTAAAGGATTCCTTTACTCCACTAACAGAAATAAAGATTTCGTAAACTATAACGAGGGTAAATAGGTTAAAATAATTAGTGAAAATATCATTTAGATAAAGTCCATGTCTTTATGATATATGCAAATATGTTCTTATATTATTGCATTTTCTTTTCTATATTTTAGATTTCTTAATATGTCTGTTATATCACTGCGTGAGATACTTGAGACCAATAAGTTGGTAGGACCAAACTTTGATGACTGGTATAGAAAATTAGAAATTTGAGAATTGTTCTCAAGCATGAAAATCTCATTGATGTGACTGATAAGCCTGCAAAGATAATCCCACCAGAGAAGGATATTCAAGGCACCAAGGTTTATCAGAAACACTCGGAAGATTGCCTTGTTATTAAATGCATCATTCTCGCTTCTATGAGTTTTGAACTCCAGAGGAAACATCAGAATATGGATCAAATTGCAATCATTGAATATCTTAAGAAGATGGTTGATACACAGTTGGACATTGAAAACTCTCCAGTTGGACCCCTTGTCAATCATATGATTGTTCTTACCGAAGAACATGAGAAATTGGGGTACAAGCTTGGTAAAGAGCTTTCTGAAGATTTGATCTTGCAGTCAGTATATGATGCTGAATGTTTTCACTGTAAAAAGAAAGGGCATTAGAAGATAAACTGCAAGGAGTATCTTGCATCTCTAAAGGACAAGAAACAAGGTGAGACATTAATGAAAAATATTTTCAAGGTTTCTTTAGCTACTACTAATTCTTCACTGTGGGTATTAGATACTGGCAGTGATTATAACATCTGCAATATGTTGCAAGGGTTCAAGATAAGTAGGAGGCTAAAGAAAGAAGAAGTTAATCTACAAGTTGGAAATGGTGCAAAAGTTGCGGTCGTAGCTGTAGGATCAAATTTTTTTAGTAATGCCTACGGGCAAAGTACTTATGTTGGATGATTGTTATTACATTCCTAAATTTGTTTCGAACATAATTCTTTTTCTTAATTAACTGATTAGATGCTTTCCTTGATTGATTATTACCTTAGTTGTGGGCTCTAGTCTAGTGCTATTTAAACCCCTTTCCCTTTTCCCCTTTCCCCTTTCCCCTTGAGACAGATTCGAACTCTCAATACTCTCACTAAAAAACTCAGTTTTTACTTTGATTCTTTACTCGTTTGTTTCTAGTATTGGCCGGCTGAAAGCCAAGGCCAATTGCTTCTGGACTTAACTATTGTGGTGTACTCTATGTTAGACAAACGTGGTTTCGCATTATTATAGGCAATGTTAGTTGCTCTATTTATTATAGTGATAATTTATATGTGAATGGCTATCTCCAACATGATGTTTATGTCTTACCTAATGTGAATGCTAATTCAATTATGCATGTTTCAAGTCTTAAGAGGAAAAAAGATGATCAAGTAAATCATACATACCTTTGGCATTGTAGGCTTGGTCATATTGGAGAGAAAAGAATTAACAAGTTTTACAAGGAAGGGTACCTTGACAAGTATATTTTGAATCATATCCAACTTGTGAATCTTGTCTCAAAGGAAAAATGATCAAATCTCCATTTACTGGAAGTGGAGAAAGAGCATCTGACTTATTGGGACTAATTCATACAGATGTTTGTGGGCCCATGAAAATTCAAGCTAGAGGTGGATATTCTTACTTCATCACCTTCATTGATGATATGTCAAGATATGGATTTGTGTATATTATGAAACATAAATCTGAATCTCTTGAAATGTTCAAAAGGTTCCGTAGTGAAGTTGAGAAACAGACTGGTAAAAGTATCAAAGTACTAAGGTTTGATAGAGGCGGAGAATATCTTAGTGAAGATTTTACTAGATATCTCAAAGATAATGGGATTTCCTCATAGTGAACACCTCCAAGAACACCACAACACAATGGTGTGTCTGAAAGGAGAAATCGAACCTTATTAGATAAGGTAAAATCTATGATGGGGTTCACTGATCTTCCAATTAATTTATGGGGATATGCTTTGAAAGCAGCAACATACTTACTTAATAAAGTTCTCACTAAGTCAGTCTCTACAACACCATATGAGATATGGAAAGGACGTAAGCCTAACCTTAAACACATTAAAGTTTGGGCTTGTCCTGCTTATGTTAAGAGACTACAGTCTGATAAACTTGACTCAAGATCTGATAAGTGTAGGTTCATTGGGTATCCCAAGGAAACAATGGGATTTTATTTCTATAACCCTTCTGACCATAAAGTGTTTGTGGATAGAGGAGAAATTGGAAAGGGAATTTCTTTTAGAAGGAAATTATGATGGAGAAATAGAACTTGATGAAGTTCAAGAAACTAATGAATCAAAACAATATAAATATCATGAGACCCAAGTTGAAGAACCTTTATTGGATGTTTTGAAGTTTCCATCTTCAATGGTTCAAGTTCAAGAACTAAATGTAGTTCAAGAACAGGTTAATGAACCAGTTCCAAACCAAATTGAACACTTACCAAATCCAGCACGAGGTGAACAAGTTGTAAAAGTACCTCTTATAAGGTCTATACGAGAACATCATGTACCAACTAGATTAAATCTAATGGTACAAGATGATGTATCAAATGAGGTTGATCATAATGATGATGACCCTACGACCTATGAAGAGGCTATACAAAGTTCTGATTATGAGAAATGGCAAAAGGCCATGGAATCCGAAATGGAATCTATAAAAAGGAAAATAAAGTATGGACTTTAGTTGAACCTTCAAAGAATATAAAATCTATAGGTTGTAAATGGGGTTTTAAGAAAAAGATTGGAGCAGAGGGAAAGGTAGAGACCTACAAAGCCCGTCTTGTTGCCAAGAGATATCGTCAGAAAGAAAGAGTCGACTATGACGAGACTTTCTCTCCCGTGGCAATGCTCAAATCTATTCGGATTTTGCTTGCTATAGCAGCATACTATGATTATGAAATATGGCAAATGGATGTGAAAACAGTTTTCCTTAATGGTGAGCTAGAAGAGGATGTGTACATGACACAACCTGAAGGTTTCACATCTTCGTCTATCAATAAAATTTGCAATCTACAAAGATCCATTTATGGATTAAAGCAAGCTTCTCGAAGTTGGAATATTCGCTTTAACAAGATAATTGAAAAGTTCAATTTTGTTGGATGAGAAGAAGAACCGTGTGTGTACAAAAAGGTTAGTGGGAGCACAATTATATTCTTAGTGTTGTATGTTGATGATATATTGCTCATAGGGAATGACATACCGGCATGGCAAAGTACCAAGATTTGGCTATCTGAACAGTTCTCCATGAAAGACTTGGGAGAAGCAGCTTATATATTAGGAATAAAGATCTATAGAGATAGATCTAGGAAGCTGCTTGGACTTTCCCAGTCTTTGTATATTGATACCATCTTAAAGAGGTATAACATCGATAATTCCAAAAGAGACTATCTACCAATATGCATTGGAATTACTCTCAGTAGGGAGGACTGTCCTAAAATGCCCAAAGAGAGAGAACGCATGAGTAGGATCCCATATGCTAGTGCAGTGGGAGCTATCATGTATACCATGACATGTACACGTCCTGATATGGCTTATTCACTTGGAGTGACTAGTCGATATCAGGAAAATCCTGGTGAGGAACATTGGAAGGTGGTGAAGACCATTCTTAAGTACTTAAGAAGGACTAAAGACCAATTCCTCATCTATGGAGATTCTGAGTTGAAACTTGAAGGTTATACTGATGCAAGTTTCTCTTCAGATAGAGATGATAGCAAATCTATTTCTGGTTATGTATTCACCTTAAACGGTGGTGCGGTGAGTTGGAAAAGTTCCAAACAAGCTACAGTAGCTGATTCAGTGACTGAAGCAGAATATATAGCAGCTAGTGAAGCTGCTAAGGAAGATGTATGGACGAAAAAGTTCTTAACTGAACTTGGTGTGGTTCCTTCAATAGAAGGTGCGGTTCCACTGTTGTGTGACAATACTGGAGCCATTGCTCAAGCAAAAGAACCAAGATCACACCAAAAATTCAACCACGTTCTGTGAAGGTATCACATGATAAGAGAAATCATTGAACGTGGAGACGTCGAGATTCAAAAGGTTGATGGAAAGGAAAATGCTTCATACCCTTCACTAAAGCTTTTAATGCAAAAGAGTTTGACAAGCACAAGTGAAAATTGGGAATGAAGTACAATAGCTATTGACTCTAGTGCAAGTGGGAGATTGTTAGGGATATAGTAGATATGCCCTAGATCCAATATCATATTTGATGATTTGAACATTTTTTTTTGTGAACATTATTTGATATAAAATATATATGGCATTTGATATTCTATTATCATAGTTATTATTAAATGCTCGATTAATTTGATAAGGTCCTTGATTAAATTTGAGACTTGACATTGTGATGGAGATCATGATAATGAGAGTGAAGTTTCTTATAATTTAATCTAAATTCGTTCTTGATCGTATGATTATTAATTTGGACATTAGTAATCCGGTTAGATCAATATTTTTGTGATCGTCTTTATGGGATAAAGATTAGTTGATCTCATTAACTAAATCACATACATAGATGATGCATATAGAGATATGATCATTGAAGCGAATCATTGAATAATTCCTAATGGTTAGAATTATCATAAACTGTCAATAGGATATTCTCTTGAAGAATGTGATGTAAGGGTTTCCTTTGACCTGAGATCGTCATAGTAATTGACAAGTTATTTATTGTACTTTGATACTAGACACCTATGGCCCTAGGGCGATAGTTGAAAGGATATTGGGTACGATTAAATACTTGTAGAATTAGTGATTGATCAAGATGGAATCTGTCGACTCTTGGTATTGAGTTTAAGCTCCATGTTGTCATGAATTATGAACGACTAAATTAAGACCTTGGTCAGGGCAATTGAATGAAAGAAGAAAAGAGTTTCTTAGGTCATTCAATGGTCGATCATACTTGACATGAGTACATAGTTGGTCGCCTATTAGGATTTGACAGTCGAACCATATCCTAGGGTGACTACGGAATTACTACATTATTCTTCTACGGGTTCTTGAGAGTAAATTGTATACTTCATGCTATCTGATCGTTAAGGAGTGTTGCTAGACGCCACCCTTGATTAGTATATTGATATGATCAATTTACTACCGGTTTAATATTGAACCTATGGGGTCGCACACTAACGAGTGTTCTGATCTTTGCTAAATGATTAATTATTTTATTGTTTGGTATTAAATTAAAGAATTTAACTAGTCAAACAAATTTAGTTATTAATCCAAATAAAATATTATTATATTCTTTGCTAGCACAGAGGATATAATTAATATTGTGAACAAATTGAAGCTTTCTATTTGGAATTGAAAATTAAAATTATATCTCTTAGTTAAAAGTATATATATGAAATATATAATGTAAATTGATATTGATATATATAAAGGTTATATATAATATTAATTTATTCTTTTATCCAGTTTGATCAAGAGACATGAAAGTCCAACGGGACTACAAACCCATTTAATATTGGATTAAATTTCCAAAGAAGGAAGATTCTGTGAAGTCCAATTTGGAATGGACTTTGAAAGGAAAAATGAACGCCGTCTTTTCCTTGCCCTATTGGAAACGTGTTTTCAATTCATGTATATACACATATCTGTAGACGTGAAGAGGTGATCATTTGTGAAAAATCACAAGCGTTATGCACCGCACAAAATTTTAAGAGAAAATACGTTCTTGACAAGAAAATAGTTTTCTTTTTTCTTGTTGGCTGAAAGTTTTTGAGAAAATTTTTTAGTACAATATTTTTGTTCAATTTGTTAGCGGGTTTCATTGATTAAGGAATCCAATGGCAAATATCGGTTTCAGTGTGAATAGGCATAGAGTAATTTTTGAAACGAGACTATTTCACCAGGTATCTTGCCAAAAAAACTATTTCTGCTCGGATCCGGTCACTTCTCTCTCACTCCTGGCAAAGGAAACTACAAAAAGATGGACATCAGAGCTAACAGATACAGGTGGAGCATGGTTGAAGTCGCTAGAGGATGAGATGGAGTGGTGAGAAGATAGAGGTTAAAACAGTAGTGACCAGATTCGGCCAGTGGACGACGGACCTGACGTGAGAAGAAAGCAAGTAATCAAAATATAATCTTTTCCTAAAACTATACCCAAGCTGTGTCTGCTACTTCTACAGTAGGTTAGTTCTGAA
The DNA here is from genome assembly GCA_005239525.1 of Nicotiana knightiana. Taxonomy (NCBI): domain Eukaryota; kingdom Viridiplantae; phylum Streptophyta; class Magnoliopsida; order Solanales; family Solanaceae; genus Nicotiana; species Nicotiana knightiana. Next base: position 12,173 of record ML434378.1, on the reverse strand, counting down.
ATTTTAAAAAAAAAATGAGTAAAGGGGAGGGGAGAAGAAGATTTCGGTGAAGAAGAAAGGTGGGTGGGTGGGGGTTGTAAAGGTAAGACGCACAGGGGAGGAGTTTTTATCTCTTAAAACCATTTTCTTTTTTTTAAAGGTTTTTTTATTAATTTAAGTCAAAAGAGCCATGTGGCTTCTTTTTATTCATTAATTATGCCATGTCAACGCGTGTGAAATACACACATATTATTTGTTTTACTGATTAATTTTTTGTGTTTAATAGACACATATTGAGTGAAGTTGAAGTGTCTAATAGGTACAAGCCTCATTTGAGATAACTAAATGACAATTAGGGATGTATATGGACCGGATTAATTCGGTTTTTATCAAAATCAAACCAAACTAACTATATCGATTTGGATTGGTTCGATTTTATCGGATTTTTCGGGGTTTTTATTACTTAAATATTATTTCAATCTTATTTTATTAAATTTTTTATAAGTAAATATATGCTTAGTAAAAATATAAAAAAATTGACTAATATATTATCTATTAAAATATTCTTATGGGAGAATTTTCTTAGTAACACATAATAGTTCTTTTTTAATCGTCTGACAATAATTTTTTGTTGATGTACACTTTCAAGGTTAACCGAATTTAGTAATTAAGCATAAAAATCAATATGATATCTAACTAATAATAATTATTTCATATTCGAAAAAAATATACTAAGTAGTTAATAGATCTTAACATATGATATGAATATGGAAGAACAAAGATATTGACGCATTTTAGTAACACTTGATAAGAAAGTGATCACATAACCCATTATTTAAGGTTAATAAATATGGAGCACTTCATATTCTATTAAATATTATATCCTGCAAGAGAATCTCAAATATTTCTAGATATTTTTTTAAAGAAAATTCTATATAAATTCTTAAAAGTATATATAAAAATTATAAATTTATATGTCAGTTTGGTTCGGTTTTTTTTACTCAATACCACATCAAGTTAATCCAACCCTAGTCAGGTTTTTTAATCAGTTTGGTTTGACTTTTTGATTTGGTACGGTTTTCCGGTTCGGTTTGTACACCCCTAGTGACAATATTGGACAAGTTTAAGTAGTCGTATTTGTACTCCGCCTAAATTAAATAATCCTACGCTATATGCAACACTCCTAGTCAGGGGTGGAGCTAGCACATACGCTGCTACGATTTCGGCCGAAGCTAGTAAATTAGTTTAAATTCTATATTTATCTTCAATTTTTATTAAATATAATCAAATTATTAATTTAGAACTCAATAACTTAAAAGAACTATAATTTTATATGCATAAGCTTTAGTTCTAGCTCCACCGCTGCTCTAAGTTGTTATTACTCCTAAAATAATGTGTTTTGTTTAAAGTCCCTTGAATGAGATTGAATTAATAAATATATTTAGGATACCCCTTGCTCAAATAGTTTACTTATTTTACATGTATATTATAAGCCAAAAGTAATAAAATGCATGATAAGGTTGAATCTCCTTGACTTGAAATAGAAATTTGATATAGCTTATTTTTTTAAAATTTGAATCTTCTTAATAAAATTTCTGTCTCCACTACTTGTATGATGGTAAAATCGGGGCAATGCCTACCCCGATTTCCCGACAAGAAAATGGAGGGAGATCACGGATGCACGAGACCCTTCATATCAAGATCCAAGAAGAGTGAAGGATGCACCCGTCATCGGGTATGATAAAGCGACGCGCCCTGAGCCGAGAATAAGATCTAAGACCTCGAGAGACATATGAACGGTTACGCATGACATATAGAGGGCCGTGATACTCGCACTCAACCGGATATCACAGCATGGATCTCGCTCGATAACGATTATGGATCAGTAATTACCGGGAAAGGAAGATTTTTACATTTTTTAGATTTATACTAAGGATGAAACTCCTCCTACTATATAAAGAGAAATTTTTTCTTTAATAACACACATTGTAACTCGCAAATCAAAGCAGTACAAGTTTATTTTCTGCCTTTTAGCTATTGTTACAGTTTTCTCATTTGATCTGCTCTTCATTCACGACTAGGCTTGAACCAAAAGTGAGGTCATTGGTCAGTATAAGCTCAGGCTTGGCCATAATATTGTAATTGGTTCGAATGTTTATTTCTTCTTTAATTCATTTATTTGATATTCTTAGTTGTTCGTGTTGAATTAACCACATATCCTTAAACTGGATATAAATTTAATTGTTACCCAATATTGGGAAAAACAGTTTGGCGCCCACCATGGGGATAAGGATACTAGTGGTGATTTGGTACGAATCTCCATAATACACCATATTTTATGCTTGTTCTTTGAAGTCTTAATACCATGCCAGCCCAAAAATGTCAAACTCTCAGTCTGCTCACTTGAATGTTGACGCTGAGTCTGGCCATCATGACAAAAATAATAATTTGGTGCCCAGTAACGAGGTGCCTCCTGCCAATCCCAACAGTGTCCCAGCTACCAATACGATCGATGCTAACTTGCAGGTGGCCATCAACATCAATTTGCCAACTGATCCCGAAAACAGTGTTCACGGAGGACTTTGACGAATAGCTCGAGAAGCGTCCGAAGGCGAAGGTGATGGGGTAAGCCTACGGCTAATCTTCGAAATGTTGCAGGCTTAACAGGCAGCGATAACGTAGCTACAGAATCAAAGCCACGCCCCCAACAGGGTAGAGCCCGAATGATCCCGAGAAAGTACTCGATGAGATGAGCAAATTATCGAGAGACCGGGTGAAGCCGAGCCCAGGGTAAATCTCGAGGTGATGAAGATGCTCGAAGAGTTGGCAAAACGAGTGGAGTCGGTTGAGAAAAGATTGAGGCTAATGAAAATAAGGTGGAAACATATAACTCCAGGGTTGATCAGATCCCGGGGGCACCCCCTATATTGAAAGGACTGGACTCCAAAAAAGTTTATCCAGAAGCACTTTGCCCTAAGCTTGGCACCAAAGCCGATACCCAAGAGGTTTTGTATGCCCAACATCCCCAAATATAATGGGACCACGGATCCAAATGAGCACGTGACCTCCTACACATACGCAATCAAGGGGAACGATCTGGTAGACGATGAGATCGAGTCGGTATTATTAAAGAAATTTGGGGAGACTTTGTCCAAGGGGGCAATGATATGGTATCACAACTCCCAAATTCCATTGATTCGTTTGCTATGCTTGCAGATGCTTTCGTAAAAGCCCATGTCAGGGACATCAAGGTCGAGACCAGAAAATCAGACCTTTTCAAGGTCAAACAAAGGGACAATGAGGTGATCAGGGAGTTCGTGTAAAGGTTCCATATGGAACGGATGGACCTACCTCCGGTTGCAGATGATTAGTTCGTTCAGGCATTCACTTAGGGGCTCAACCCCCGAAGTTCCTTGGCCTCTCAACAGCTAAAACAAAATTTGGTGGAGTACCAAGCGGAGGACGACCAACTCGGGGCCCCTTCTGGATCTGTTTACCCTATCAAGGTCGACGATAGGTCTAAGAGGGCCATTGATCAAGAGCCAAGACCAGTCCGAGATCGATATCAATCATACAACATAAATCGAAGGGGGAACAGATCCGGGCGTCATCCCGCAAGGAACGAGAAGAGAAGCGTTTGAGGGCTGGTGGTCGAGACCTGATGAGCAAAAATGGGTTCGATAGGCCACTCGGGAGCAAGGAAGCACCGGGATTGTTGGAATACAACTTCAAATGTGGATGCTGCCAGCATCATGTCAGTCATAGGACGCATTAAAGAGACCAAGTGGCCCCAACTATTGCAGTCTGATCCTACCCAGAGAGATCCCAATTTGATGTGTAAATATCACGACACTAACAATCACAGGACCAAATATTGCCGACAGTTAAGTGAATAAGTTGCCCGGTTATTCAACAATGAGCACCTCAGAGAATTCCTAAGTGATCGAGCCAAAAACCACTCAGGAACAAGGATGCCAATAAACAGGTTGAACAAGAGGAGCCTCAGCACGTGATCAACATGATCATCGGAGGAGTCGATGTCCCCCAAGGACCAATGATAAAGCACACTAAAGTTTCTATCACAAGGTAAAAACATACCCGGGATTATATCCCGGAGGGAGCTATTTCGTTCAGCGATGAAGATACCGAGGGCATTGTACAAAATCACAATGATGCACTGGTAATATCCATATTTATCAATAGATCTCTAGTTAAATGTGTGCTGATTGATCCAGATAGCTCGGCCTACATCATGAGATCAAGGGTCGTTGAGAAATTGGGGTTAAAGGACCAAATCGTACTAGAAGTCCGGGTATTGAATGGGTTGAACATGGTGTGTAAGACCACTAAAAGAGAAATAACCTTGCCAGTGAACACCACCAGGACAATTCAAGAAACAAAGTTCTACGTGATCGAGGGGGACATGAGGTATAACGCTCTATTCGGAAGGCCATGGGTTCACAACATGAGGGTAGTACCCTCGACCTTACACTAGGCGTTGAAATTTCCCACATCGGGGGGGAGTCAAAATGGTCTACGGAGAACAACCAGCCTTGAAGGAGATGTTCTTTGTCGACGAGGTAATCCCGATAATCGCGATTTTAACATCAAGGATGAGGTATCCAAACTTCTAAAAATAGGATCCATCCGGCAGGTTAAATACCCGTAGTGCCTAAAAAGGGAAATAAGCCAAGAATGTTTGTGGATTACAAAGACCTAAACAAAGCATGCCCTAAGGATTTTTTCCCTTTCCCTAACATTGATCAAATGATCGACGCGATTGCCGGGCACGAGATACTCAGTTTTTTCGACGCCTACTCCAGGTTCAACCAAATTTGAATGGACCTGGACGATCAAGAAAAGACTTCTTTCATTACCAAATTCGGCACCTATTGTTATAATGTAATTCCGTTTGGATTAAAGAACGTTGGTGCCACCTACCAGCGCCTAGTAAACCAGATGTTCGAAGAACAAACAGGGAAATCAATGGAGGTTTATATTGACAAATGTTGGTCAAGTCCCTACGAGCAGAAGACCATTTGAAACATTTGCAGGAAAACTTTGACATATTAAGGAAATATAAAATGAAGCTAAACTCGAAGAAATGCGCATTTTCGGATCAGGCAATTTTCTTGGGTTCATGGTATCCAATTGGGGGATCGAGATCAACCCTGACAAAATAAAGTCCACAGAGGACATCATCATGGGGGGACAACGTCAAGGTAGTTCAATGACTGACCAGGCATATAGACGCACTGGGCCGGTTCATCTTAAGGTCCTTGAACAAGGGACATCGAATCTTCTCACTATTTAAAAAGAAGAATAACTTGTCCTAGACCCCCGAATGCCAACAAGATTTGTAATAACTCAAATGATACCTATCGATCCCCCCATGCTGCACACTTTGAAGGCAGACGAACAGTTGTACCTCTACTTGGTGGTTTTCGAGGTGGCGGTAAGTGGTATCTTAGTCCGAGAGGAAGAAGGTACACAATTTTCTATTTACTATGTCAGTAGAACTCTAGGCAAGGCCGAATAAAGGTATCCTCACCTAGAAAAGTTAGCACTCATTTTGCTAAGCGCTTCTAGGAAGCTAAAGTCATACTTTCAATCAACCATATATGTGTCATAATCTCTTACCCGCTAAGGAATATAATGCATAAGCCCGAACTCTCGGGCCAGTTGGCCAAATGAGACATGGACATTAGCGGGTACGATATCGAATACTGACTCCGAACTACCATAAAATCTCAGCTTTTGGCAAACTTTGTGCCCGACTTTACACCGACCTTAATTCCCGAAGTCAAAAGGGAACTACTGCTCACCTCAAGGACTACTTCGAGAATCTGGACCCTCTTCGCAGATGGTGCCTCCAACGCGAAGGGGTCGGAACTCCGTATCGTATTAAAACCACCTACGAGAAGTATAAGTAGGTAGTGTGTTAGAATTGTGAAATTGACTATTAATGAGGCCGTGTATGAGGCCATGATTGCAGGTCTAGAATTGGCTAACAGCCTTGGAGATGAAGTGATCGAAGCCAAGTGCGACTCCCTCCTCGTGGTAAATCAAGTCAACGGAACGTTCGAAGTAAAATAAGAACGGATGGAGGTACTTTGACGAATTGTAGATAACCCTACACCAATTCAGGGAATGGACCCTGCACCATGTACCCCGAGATTGGAAGGGGGTAAATTGTTGTATTTTTAAATTTCTAGTCGACTACTCCTCATACCTAGTCGACTAATACGGAGACAACCTGTACAATAGTGTTAGTACTTCGATTCAATCAAATACTTGTGATGACCCAAGGGGTCATTTTATAAAATTAGACTCCGTTCCATGCTTAATAGCCATAAAAGACTAAAATTAAGTACCTCGATTTGTGTGCACAGTTGTGAAACCGGAAAGCTTTTATGTGAAAATATGAGAAATAGTAATTTTTAGAATTTAAATTTGATAAAAGTTGACTTAGGTCAACATTTTGAGTAAATGGACCCAGATCCGTGTTCCGACGATCCCGGGAGGTCCGCAGTAAAATATGGGACTCGGGCGTATGCCCGGAAATGAATTCCGAGGTCCCAAGCCTTAGAAATTAATTTTTGAAAGAAATTATTTTGCTGAAATGTTCATGAATGAAAGAAACGAAATAATGCTAAAAATCATTGGTATCGGGTCCGTATTTTGGTACAAAATACCGGTACAACTTTGTTATGATATTTAAAGGTTAACTGTGCAATTTGGTGAAAAACGGAGTTCGTTTGACGTGATTCGAACATCCGGTTGAGAAATTATGAAGTTTAAGAGTTTTTGTTGAAAATGATGAGTTTTGAGGTTTAATTCATAGATTTACATGTTATTTTCATGATTTTATCGACGAGCAAGTCAGTATGATGTTGCTAGAATTGCGTGCATGATTTGTTTAGAGCCCCGAGGGCTCGGGTGAGTTTCGGATAGGCCACGGGGTATTTTTCACTTTAAATAAACTGTTGGTTTTCAATTTTCTGATGTCCAGGTATTTTGTTCTATGCGATCGCATAGGAAGGTCCGCGATCGCGTAGATTAAATTCGAGGACCCTGTCGGTTGCACTGTGCAAGCGCAATCCCACGAGTGAGATCGCATAGCTTCGCCCAGGCTTCACTGTGCGAACGCACCTGCAGCTCCGCGACCGCACTGAGTCAAATCAGGCCTGGGGGAGGGGAGGTCAATACACTGTGCGATCGCACCCCTCCCCATGCGAATGCACTGCCCAATTTCCCCTTACCCTATGCGATCGCATATCATTACCCGCGATCGCATAGTTGCCCAAGCCAACTATTATAAATATCTTTTAAAAATCGGGCAGAACCCTTTCTTCTCCAAATTTTTGAGGTTCCAGCCCTAAAAACGAGGTTTCTTTAACAATCTTCATCCCCAATTCATCGGTAATCAATTCCAAACCTTGTTCTTTCAATTCCTTACTATTTTGCATTACTTTTAAAGCAAAAACAACGAATTTTCATGGTAAAAATTTAGGATTTGGGTAGAATTAAGGAGTTTTGTAAAAATTAAATTTTTATATCAAATTAAGGTCGGATTTAAAAATTAATAGCATATTTGGGTGAATGGGTGAATGGGTAAACATAATTGGTCCGAACCCCTAGTTTAGACCAAGCGGGCCCGGGGTCGGGTTTTCACTTTTTTTTAGAAAACTTAGGAAAAATTATATTTTTCAATAAAGCTAGTTCCTTTAGCATTAGTTAATGATATTAAGTTAATTTTGATTAGATTCGAGCAAATTAGANCCTGCAGAATTGAGGTAAGTGCTTGGTCTAACTTTGGCTTGAGGGAATAGGACTCCCCACTTGTTTGCTATGTGAAATGCATGAGCGTGGTGTATAGGTGTGGTGACGAGTATCTATGCACCACCCAAATTATTTGTTAAACATGATCCCCTTCCCGTTCCCCACTTATTTGATCATTATCTTAATTGTTATATGTTCATTATCGCAAGCAGGGTGATATATTTAGGGAGGAGCAATAAGGGAGGACATGTGGGAGCGGGTTGCACGCCGCAACAAGGACCGGTAAAGGAGGACAATTATATTTTTACTGATTTTCAAAGAAAATAAAGATTTGAAAAGCTAAATGTTTATTTTTACTATTTTTTTTTTTGAAAAATAAATATTTGAAACTTTCTATTTTATATTACTATTTTCATATTTTGGCACTACTTTTATTCAAAGATAAAGTTTGGAAACTTGGAGATTGTTGATGATTGGTTATAGCTGAGGCCTGAAAGAGGCGGTTGTGTTACTTTATTATTGTTGCAGTATTTGAATTGATGTGTTTAGATTTCCTTCATGTTTTATAATTATTGTCTCAGATATATTTTCTTGTTCGTGTAGAATTGTTTTATTGTGTTGTCGTATATATATTAATATCACAGGTTTATTGTTAAAGCCCCGCCTTAGCATCGTCACTACTTCACCGAGGTTAGGCTCGGCACTTACTCAGTACATGGGGTCGGTTGTACTGATACTACACTCTGGTGCTCTTTTGCACAGATCCAGGTACAAGTCAGCAGTAGAGGATTCCAGGACGACCACTCGATTCATTTGGAGACACGAGGTACACGGCCGACATTCGCAGATTCCGAGAGTCTTCTCCCATTTCTACATACACTGTTTTATATTATTCAGAACATTCATAGTATTTCGTTCAGTCATTATTTGTAGTATTCTTTAGTAGTTCGTGGATTGTGACACCAGACCCTAGGGTAGTCTTAGAGTTGTTTACATAATTAGTTCGTGATCCATTTTATTTAAATGGTCATTGTTATCATTTTATTTTATTTCTGTTGGGAATTGTTTTAATTAGTCGCAATTGAAATTTATTTATTTATGCTCAAGTAATAATCAAGGAAATTAGTTAATCGACTTCTAACATTGGCTTGCCTAGCAAGTGTGGTGTTAGGCACCATCACGATCCCTAAGGTTGGAAATTTGAGTCGTGACAATACTAATCCCAACAAACATTAATTGCTTATAACACAATATGAAAGTAGTAAGATAAATGACACAAAGAATTTTATCCTACTCCAGTCTCCTTGGGTTGCAAGGATCTTATCTCTTGATCTCTTTATAATATGAATTGAGTACAACTTGTGTGATTTTCAACATTGACCACCAACGCGAACAAGGTTAGTTTTCACTCGCTCACCAACAACGAACATGTGTTGATTTTAACACGCTCACCAACAACGCGAAAGACTGGTTTTTACTCACTCACCAACAACGACTCTTTGATTTTCACTCGCTCACCAAAGAAATGAATAATGACACGACCTCTAAGGACATACCGCCTCTCCAATATTTTTCTGTCTCTCTTTACTCTTTTGTGCATACAGTAAATCTATTAAAAGTAAATTACAATACTTGTTATGGGTAGAATAAAGATCTTGTAATTGAATAGACAATTCTACAGAAGACTGTATTTTCTCCTTTTCTGGTCTCTTGTTTTTACAGTCTTCAATAGCTTTTGGCCGTTGGACTTGACTTTGCTGACTCCTTAATTTCGATAATCTTCAATTAGAAGATTTTGCTCCTTCGATACCATCGTGGCTTCTTGTTGTTCCCTTACTGAACATGCAATCCATTTTGGACCTTCTAATTCTTCTTTTCTATTTTTATATATTGACTGATTTGAATTCCTTCCGCTAATAATTGAATCATTGGAATTGATTCCTTGTATCTTGTACCTTTTGATTGACAACGTGTCTTGCTAAAGGAATCAAATGATTTTCCAATTGAATGATTATTTCCAGATTTCATGCCTTAAGCTCCTTTGATTTGATTTATTTCCTTTTTGAGTAGACAATATCATTTTACGATCACACAATGAAAGCATTCCATTTGAATTACTATTCGAAGTCTTCAACCATGCACCACTATTTATAAAATGAATTTTCGTTCCTTGAGTAATCTTAGAGATTCTCTGCCGGTACATCCTTATATCAGATCCCAATATTTACTCCTTCCAAGATATAGCTTGCAGTAATTCATTCAATATATCAAATCTATCATTGTCATACCGAGCTCGTAGAAAGTATATCTCTTTCCTTCCACATTTTTTCCAGAATAATTATTCTTCCACTTAAACTCTTTTTGTACAAGTATAAGCTCTTATTTAAGCAACTCAAGAGAAATTCATGATCCTCTATTTTTTTTTTTGGATCTTGATTTGTATTACTTTGAATCTAGTCACATGCGCCATCTTAAACTTGGACTTTTTACTGCCTTGATCTCTAAAAGATATCATTTCCTTAAATTCAAATACTTTCCAACATATAGGTTGTAGTAAGAATATTCTTACTTCCATCACAATCTGTAGTAAATATTTCCTTGCCAAATTCTTCCTGAACTTGGACCACTCATTTATATCTTATAAAGTATCCAGTAAGCTTGATGTGCAATTTCTTTCCTTTAGTGAATAAGTACGGATGGGATCTCCAAATCTCTTCCATAATATAGATTGTACCACACCCATAATATAACCATAGAAAATGTATTCTTCTTTTTTCTTGTAGTATCTCTTCCATATAGTATCTTTCTTCCTTCCACGAAATAATAGATCTTATCTAGAATTTAAGCAACCTTCCTTACAAGATATTTAAGAACTTTCCTTCCATAATTCCCGTAGAGTCTTCTTTTGATGTTGTAGTAAAACATTCGACATTTGAAATATGACTTTTAAATATTATTCCTTCCATGACATTTGGAGATTAAATCTCTGAAAATAATCTTCGTCAATAATACTTTCGCTCATAAATTCTTCACATGATATTCTCTTTCTCATATTTCTTTGGCTATTTACCAACATCTTCTTTCTTGAACAAACCTGTACAAAAATAAGATTACCACAAGTAAATGTTCGTTGATTAATAATTATGTTGGTTTATTGTCATCAAAATCAATACGTGAAACCTTGAGTCTAACACATATTAGTTGTTAGGAATATAAACGAGGCAAAAAAAAAAATAGCTACCATACCCATGTAAAGAAACAATTCATTAAAAAATATTCAATTCTCTAATTATTACAATGATCCTCACATTAAAGCTATTGTACTTTTGCACCAAAAGTTATTTTTAAATTTAAATGTACACATATTTTTTAATAATACATATACAATACATCTTTAAGGAAAAATGGGGGTCCCAAAAAGTTGGGGCCCCAAGTGACTGCCGTATACTCGAGCCACCCATGTAGATAACGTTTTGTCACGACCCGAAATTCCAACCTCGGCGTCGTGATGACGCCTAACATTCACTTGCTAGGCAAGCCGACCTGAGATAATTAAATAGCCAATTTTTAACAATTTAAACACAATGATGATATACAACAAGAACTAGAAACCCAATCCGATACAGTACTAACACAAGTCATGTAATAATATCTACTCCCAAAGATCCGGAGTCACGATTACACGAGCAACTAGAAGTTCTACAAACAGAGTCTGAAATGAATACAATTGTTTCGAAGGGAATGAACAGTAAATGAGGGAAGAGAAAGGGGACTTCAAGTTCTGCGAACACCAGCAGATCTACCTCAAGTCTCCGTATGTAATGATCCGAGCTGACGCACCTCACGCACTGCTGGACCAATACCAGAATCTGCACAAGAAGTGCAGAAGTGTAGTGATGCGAGACTAAAATGCATAGTTTAACATGTGATATACCGTACATTTGAGGTTCATTAATGATAAAAATACACTTGTTATGTGCTTAATAGAGTTTATTTTATGTGTAGGTGAATTGGAGATGGAAATGGAGCTAAAGGGATGCAAATACGTCGAAAAATATGCGAAAGGAGACACCCGGGTGACAGAGCCCTACAACCTGACCCTACCTGGCGTTAGCCAGGCCTTAGGGCTGAAACGCCAGCCCTACCCTGGCGTTAGGGCTGAAACGCCAGCCCTAGCCCGGCGTTGGCCAGACCTTAGGGTCCAAAGCCCGGGGTTCCCAGTTCGGCCAAATCCGAGTTTTGACGAGTTTAAGTGTTTTCCGGTTGAAATAGAAGTCTCCTACATGGTTAGGGTTCGCCCTAAACATATAAATAGACACAAAACAACACAACTGAAAGAGGACGGAGGAGTTCAGAAGGCATTCAAAGGATTCAACAGAAGAAAATCATTGAAGTGCCAAAACATTGATTTC
>ML434376.1:0-74889 GCA_005239525.1 Nicotiana knightiana | reverse complement strand
GGCAAGAAGAACTCAATAATGTAGGCATCTTGTTCTTTATCCCTCAGCTCATCAGGTGGTTCGGATAACTCTATTTGCATATCCTCATCCCAGCACAATGTGAATAGATGGTTTGAGTGAGTACCAACATCCTGAACAATAATGACACTATATTCAACAAAATATATATCATCAATGTCCTTGGTTAATTCTAGTATCTTTTCTACCACATCAGCATCCTCCGATTTCAGTTCTAACCTGGGTGGTTCTTCAATAGATGGCTCAGCCGGCGGGTTCTCTCTTTCCTCTACATATAGTGAATCAAACTCGAGAGCCTGTTTCCATACCTCTTTTTCCTCAAGTGCTAACACCCAATCTTCTAGTTCTTCACCGTTCATATCATCCAGCTTCATGAAACATTCATCCAAAGGGTCCCCAACAGTCAGGAAAGCATTATCTTTTTCTGGGATCACATTCACAGCATCAATAAGAGAGCAGTTGGCAAACTCACTAGGTGCCCTCATAGACTTCTGCACGTTGAAAGTGATTTCTTCATCGGTGAGCCTCATCTTAAGTTCACCAGTCTCACAATCAATAAGAGCTCTGCCTGTGGCCAAAAATGGCCTTCCCAAGATTATGGGAATTTCCTCATCTACCTTGCAGTCTAATATCACAAAATCAGCAGGAAATACAAACTTCCCCACTTGCACCAAGACATCATCCAGAATACCCGACGGTCTCTTCACCGTCCTATCAGCAAGTTGCAGCAGCATGGAGGTGGGCCTGGATCTACCTATCCCCAATCTTTTATATATGGCCAGCGGCATCAGATTAATGCTGGCCCCCAAGTCACATAGAGCTTTGGTGAAAGTTATGTTGCCAATAGTACACGGAATTGTAAAACTCCCTGGGTCAGACAACTTTTCAGCAATAGGATGCGTCACCACCGCACTACAAGTCTGAGTAAGGGTGACAATAGCTAGATCTTGGAAGCCAACTTTTCTGGACATCAATTCCTTCATCATTTTAGCATACCCAGGCATTTATTTCAATGCATCAATCAATGGAATATTTACATGTATCTGCTTTAGCATGTCTAAGAACTTCTTGTATTGTTCATCCATTTTGTATTTAGCCAGCCTCTGGGGAAATGGAGCTGGCGGTCTCTTTTTCCCAGTGATTTGGGACTTTTCTTTCTCAGCCACCACCTCAACTACCGGCTTCTGAGTTATCTCTACTTCTTTTTCAATCTCACTATCTGCTCTGGGTTCTTCCTCACTAGGTTGCACTGTTGCCTTGGTCAAGTTTGTTGAATCTTCAAGTTCAGTCGAAATAGGTACCAGTGTCTCGGTCTGTCTGTTTTCATGAGCTCTTTCCAGTTCCAAATTTAATTCTTTGCCACTGCGAAGAGTCACTGCCATCACCTACACATGAAATAAACTCCATTAAGCACATAAAAAGTGTGTTTTTATCATTAACGCACATAAAATGTAAGGCATATAACATATTAAACCATGAATTCTAGCCTCGCATCATTGCTCAGGCTCCTCTCGACTACTGGAGTAAATCAAGATATCATCAATGAATACAACCACAAAAGAATCCAAATAGGGTTTGAATATTCGGTTCATCAAATACATAAATGCTTCTGGGCCATTTGTCAACCCAAATGACATCACTAGGAACTCATAATGCCCGTACCAAGTCCGAAAAGTTGTCTTAGGGACATCGGATTCCCTAATTCTCAATTGATGGTAGCTAGACCTCAAATCAATCTTCGAAAACCCTTGGAACCCTGAAGCTAATCAAATAAGTCATCAATCCTCAAAAATTGATGCTTGTTCTTGATGGTAACTTAGTTTAATTGTCGATAATCTATGCACATCCTCATCGGTCCATCCTTCTTCTTCACAAACAATACTGCCGCATCCCAGGGTGAGACACTAGGCCTAATGAAGCCTTTATCAAGTAAATCTTGCAAGTGCTCCTTCAATTCTTTGAACTCTAGCGGGGACATACAGTATGGAGGAGTAGAAATGGGTGTTGATTTCTTCACCCAATTGATTTTTCGGATATTCCAAGGTAGCTGCCAGTGTTTCGTAGATCTTGTCTCCCCTTCCCTGTGTTCTTGCTTATTGTATTTAATCTTAGAATATTATAGACTGTGTTTTCCAGACTTGTGATGTATAGATGCTCATGTACTCTCTGAAACCCTCGTAGTGGGGAATTTCGCGTTGAGTTTTGGGTTTGTATCCCTGTTTATGAGAATTTTTTCTATTTAAACTGCTTTAATTCATTTTCTGTAAAAAAAATGTTGGGATTATTTCGTAACACCGGCTTGCCTAGTACCACTATAGACGCCATCGCGACTTTAGGAGTTTGGGCCGTGCTAATAATGCATCTATTCAATAGAATGATATCTATTCTATTTATTTCCTTAAAGATTTCCCTTAAACAGTCCTTTTTATGCCCTATCTGTCCTATGGCTAGATAACAATGGTTGATATTTTCTGATAGTACTATTTATTCTACTGCCCCTTTTCAGCTGGTCCACATTGATATTTGGGGACCTTATAATACTGTCACCTACAATGGTTTTATATACTTCCTCACTTTAGTGGATGACTATACAAGGGTCACCTGGACTCACCTCCTTTCTAGAAAAAGTAATATTTTATCAGTCCTTAAGGCTTTCACCTCTATGGTGCAAAGTCATTTTCACACCTCAGTCCAGACTTTCAAATCAGATAATGTATTTGAACTAAGTTCCAGTCTTGAATCCAGGTGCTTATTTACTTCTTAGGGGATAGTACATCAGACCACTATCCCTCACACTCAACAACAAAATGGTGTTGTGGAAAGAAAACATAAATACCTCTTATAAACCTCTAGAGCTTTATTATTTCAATCCAACTTGCATACTAAATTTCGGGGTGATTGTGTTCTTACACCCACATACCTCATCAATACGTTTCCCTCTATTATTCTTAACAACATCTCCCCTTATGAGAAGTTACATGGTCATTCTCCTCCTTTTGATCAACTTAGATCCTTTGGATGTCTTTGCTTTTCCATCTCTTCTAAGCATAGTAGAGACATGTTTCAGTCTAGGGCATTTTCTTCCTTTTTCCTTGGATACCCTTGTGGTAAGAAAGGGTACAAACTGCTCAACCTGTCCTCCCACACTATCTTCTACTCTAGAGATGTTGTGTTTCATGAGAATGTATTTCCCTACTCCAATGATTCCTGTACTCTTTCCTTCTACCTTCCCTTCTACTTTTGTTGATGTTCCTGCTCCTACTCTACCACCTGCATCTCATCCTATTTATCCTTATCATGTTGTTTTCTCTCCCACCCCTTCTTCTCTTTCCTCTCCTAGTACTGCCTCATCTACCTCACCATAATCTTCTGTCCCCTCTACTTCTTAGCATCGCCCATATATTCCTCCTCTTAGAAAGTCCCTTAGGGTGCCACATCCACCTCCTCATTTAGCAGATTATGTATGTTCTGCCCCTATTTTTTATTACTTCTAAATTCTCCATTATTGCCCTGCACTTGCATGAGCCTCAGTACTATCAACATGCTACTTCTCATCCTACTTGGGAAGAAGCCATGCTAAAGAAATTCAAAGCACTAGAGGCTAATAACACTTGGGAGATTGTCCTTCTTTCCATTAACAAGAAGCCTATCTCTTGCAAGTGGCGTACAAGATTAAACAGGAGTTTGATGGTTCTGTTGAAAAATACAATGCAAGGTTGTTCATTAGGGGTGACACTCAAAAAGAGGGCATTGACTATAATGATACATTCACCCCAGTTGTCAAGTCTACTACTATCAAATGCCTTCTCTCTCGTGTTGTCAGAAGGAACATGATTGTCTATAAACTTGATGTAAATAATGCCTTCCTCCATGATGATCTCCATGAGAAAGTTTACATGAAGTTCCCATGGACTGCAGGTTTCTCATGTTGTTTCTTCTTCCTCTCCCTTGGTTTGCAAGCTTAAAAAGTCTCTATATGGCCTCAAACAAGACTCAAGACAATGGTTTTCTAAATTTTCTGAGGCTTGGTCTACAAGAGGCCAAATTTCTAATAAGAATGACTATTCTCTTTTCACTAGGTCTACTAATGCTTCACTTACTGTTATAGCAGTGTACGTTGATGATATTGTATTAGTTGGGGATGATGCTGTTGAATAAGACAATGTTAAGATGTTCCTTGATAAACATTTCAAGATTAAGGATTTGGATATGACGAGTGCAAAACCGGCGTATAAACTTAGGCTCGCTACTCGAATATAATATAGAAAATATCGTATCCACAGGGATTGGATCTAAATAACATTTTAGTAGTTTGTGGGTAGATTACTATCCAAGATGATCAACAATTGAGGTTTATATGATTAAAACTAAAATTAACTAAGAGTCTAAACTATTGACTGATGACAATCAATGCAAGTATTAAGCAAAGAAAGTTATTAATTGGGAAAATATAGGGTTGATAGGATAGGTACAAGATAAATTTTTGGGATTTAACTCTAGATAATTCACTTTTAATGTTCAAGTGAGTCTCTCGAATTCACTTGGTTATTAGTTCAATTGATTAGTAGAAACTCCTCTCTCGATTAAGTGTCAACCTCACAAGATGAACCAATTCAAATTACGTGAAGATATGCAAGAATTTGTAGTGGATTGGTCTTTAGGAGAACCTCTTTCAATTATCCTCTTAACTTAGTTTAATCAACAATTCAACTAGCCTCTTTCGATTACTAAGAAGAATTAATGACTTCAACCAACTAAATATAAAGCAACAATATCACAATTTATGCCTCTCTTGATTACAATAAGAAGTTAATAAAGATGCAATAGTTAAAACATCCAAAATGTTTCAATACATAAAACTAGAGTTAATTATCCACAAACAATTACCAATACGCCAAATCCATCAAACCCTAAAGATATCTATTCCATAGACATGGAGTAATTCTTCACAATTACGTGTAAATTAAAGAAAAACATAAAGCAATCCAAACCCTTGTCTTGAGTTGGTATTGAACGATGGATTCCTTGTGCTCTTCCTTCTCCGACTTCTCCTTAGCCTCCTCTAAATTATGTCAAAAGTCCCAAAAATACCGTTTTTCCATGTGTATATACCAAGTAGGGTCCAAAAACATACACCTTCTCCTACGCGAAAAAGGATACTTTTGCCCGACAGGACATGCGTGGCCGCATACCTGGAAGCATGCCCACACACTTGGCCGCGTACTTTTCACACAGTTCTGCCTAAATGTGCGGTTAGTGCGCGGCCTCGAACATTATGCACATTTTTCACCCTGCTTTGTTGTGAATTTGAAAAACTGTAAAACATATAAGTTTTGGCACTATGAATTATATTTCCAAATATATATTGTGGGTCCCAAACAAAGTTTCTAACGAAAAGTTATATGCATTTTACTAGATACGGTGCAGTATGCCTACTTGATTATTTGTTCGTTCTTAACTATCATCTATTGATTCCCGAACACGATCCCGACTTAATTTCTTGAGATTTTACTCAAATTTAAAAGTTACAATTCACTTGAATTCATTCCATATCATCTACATAGCTCGGAATCATTCCTACAATTCACAAAACACACAATTAGTGCAAAACACTAGCGATTAAAGCTCAAACTTAACTAAAGTGCAGTAACTTGGAATGTAATAATCGACTAAAACATGAGATTATAGACTACCATAAACACCCCACACTTAAACCATTGCTCGTCATCGAGCAATCAAACCACACTTTATATAGACACAACCTTACTAAGCAACTCTCCTAACTCATCACAACAAGAATACTTGGAATAGACTAAGCACAATAGTGTAACATCTTCACCCCAAGATTTGACTTACAAGTACCACGCATTTTTCTCAACTCGCGCACTTACTCTAACATAGAGATCAAGAAGTACCTTTCCTTCATGAATCAAGTTCCCTCATACAACAAAAGAGAGTAGTTCCACAAACAATAAAATTCAAGAACAATTAGGAACTCAAGATAGAAATAATTCACTCACTCTTAGAAAAGGCATTCATGTGCCACAAAAGAAGCACCATAGGCTTGCCCGTAGTGTACTACACTACTAATTGAGCTCATTCAGTCAAGGATCAAGTAGGACTTTTAACTGGTTGTAATGTAGGCTGCGGGATGGGTAGGTACATTTAGATATTATATATCGTAGAAATAGGGGTTACCCGATGTCACTATTTGATCGAGACCATGATGTTGCATCGAAGAGCTGAGGCATTGAGGTCGAGATCGGAGTCTTTGTCGTGATCGAGGTCAGTATCAATCGAAGCCAAGGGAAATAGACTTCGAGTAACATCGAGGATAACTTAGTAAAAAAAATCAAGATATCCGTGATTAGCCGAGGATCGTGGCATGAATCTCGGGACAGATCAATCCAGAAGCGATTAATTAGTTGTTTATACGATTCCCTTATGTAATTAGGGATGTACCATAATTATGATTCCTCTACTATATAAAGAGGAGTTCCAATCATTTGTAATCATCATTATTCACTGAGAAAAGCTATACAATTCTTTCTTTCTTGCTTATTATTGTTCATCAAACTATTCTATCTTAGTTGTTCTTATACGGCTACCGCCTCGAGAGTACCTCGATGTGAGGCTAAGTTTCCATTCGCACACTGGTTTGATTTACTTCTATTTTAATTTTGGCATTTATTTTACTATTTATCAATTTGTATTGGGTGAAACCACATATCCTTAAACCACAATAGAAATTTAATTGTTATCCAAATTTTAGGGTAAACAGGTTGGCGCCCACTGTGGGGCTAAGGATAATAGTGATTATTCAACATTGAATCCGATAACACACTACTTTACACTTGTTCTTGTCAAATATTTTTGTTTTCAGGATAAAATATGTCAAACTCATAAGCAGCACCCGCACATAGTGATAATGGCCTCAGATTTCACTAGGAAAACGATAATGTAGTTGCCTAGGAGTTGAGGTACCACCAATTGATCTCGAGGGAGCACCAATTGCCAATCCAGTCGACGTCAGTTGGCATATCGCCCTTAATGCGAATCTGGGCACAGACCCCGAAGGGAGTGTATACAGAGAAGGCAGATATGTTGGCCGAGTCACACAGGGCGTAGGAGATGAGGAGTCAATCTCCAAGTAATATTCAAGATGTTATAGGCTCAACAAGCCGCTATTGCACTGTTACAAAATCCGCATCGAACGCCGAATGAGGTCGAATTGGAACCCGGCCGCTGAACCGATCCAGCACCAGAAAGGTCGAATACTAGTGAAATTGGGTAACTCAGGGTTGATCAGATACCAGGGGCACCGCTAATTCTGAAAGGGATGGATTCAAAGAAATTTGTATAAAAGTCGTTTCCTCCAAGTGCAGATCTGAAGCCCATTCCCGAGAAGTTTCACATGCCAGATATCCCTAAGTACAATGGGACCACCGATCCCAACGAGCATGTCACCTACTATACATGTGCCATCAAAGGTAACGATTTGGAAGATGATGAGATCGAATCTGTTCTATTGAAGAAGTTTGAAGAGACTCTATCAAAGGGGCAATGATTTGGTACCATAATCTACCACCAAATTGCATTAACTCATTCGCCATGCTTGCGGATTCGTTTGTAAAGGCACATGTCGGGGCCATAAATGTTGCGACGAGGAAATCAGACCTTTTCAAAGTAAAACAGAAGGATAATGAAATGCTTAGGGAGTTCGTGTCTCGATTCCAAATGGAACGCATAGAGATGCCACTAGTCATAGATAATCGGGCTTTACAAGCCTTCACTCAGGGGTTCAATGACCGAAGTTCAATAGCATCACGTCAACGGAAGCAAAACTTGATCGAATATTCGGCAGTGACCTGGGTCGTTCATACTTGTATTACGCAATCATCACACGAACCTGCTGGAACCTTCAAATCCTGATTCTGAGGTTGTTTACTCACAAATCCAGTCTCAGTTAATTCTTCCAACTTAAGGCTTCCGAAATGAGAGCTTTCTTTCCAATTTGACTCTAAACTTCCAAAAATTCAGTCCCGACCACACGTACTAGTCATAATACCTGAAATGAAGTTGCCCATGGCCTTAAACCACCAAACGACGCGCTAGAGCACAAAACGACCGGTCAGGTCATTACATTCTCTCCCACTTAAACATACATTCGTCCTCGAATGTGCTATGAACTTTTCTGGAGTTGTCTGAAATTATTGTTCAACACTTCATGCACCTACCTGTGCTACCATCACTCAGTTGAGCACATTAGCTCGATCAAATCCACATATATCCTCTTTTATTTAGGCAATAAGCTCAGAACTTAGTTTCCAACACCCGAAATCCTCTGCCAGGCCTGTTTCTAATATATGAACACCGAGTCAATCACTACAAGAGGCACCAGAACATGATTGCATGCCTTTGCTGAACTAGCACCATGCACCGCATAATTCATCATCTAACCATAATGACATTCCCTAATCTCAATAGCAAAAAATCCCACAAATTAGATGCTCCCAATGCGTCTTAGGACATATATATATAGGTCCTTCTACATCTCTTGATACCACCACAACGGAGGAGATGTGTACAAACTCATAATCAACTGCAGAGTCAACAAATCATTGAAACTCTCCTCCCGACTAGAATCATCACCTCATTATGAACCAATTAATGGTATTTGTTCTTTAATATACTTCACATAATATTATCGCACTAATCCCTGATCCAATAATCTCGTCTCACCCAATATGAAATGCTCAGTCAACAAGTCACTCCAAACATGACCAACAGTCTCACATGATGCCACAATGCGCCAAAAGGACATAACTCGAACGAGATACATAAGGAAACAAACTCTAGAAAGAACTACTCTGCTCATGCAACTAATATGAACTTTCCTCAGAAAAATAGGAAGCAAAACACAAGAAAATAGATATAGGGAACCGTACTCAACATCACACTATTGCGGCGCGCATCCTGACCCAAATAACATAACTGTGGCAGCGTGCCACCCGATCCCCACATAAAATTCACGTAAGGAGATACACACCGAGCTAAATTTCTCATTACCACAAAATATCGAATATCGGTCACAAGCACGCTAAGTGCATAATACCATCTTGGGGAGACTGATAGAGCCATACGCTACAAAACTGAAGCACAACTGAGCTGCAATATACATATATACTCTGAATCTCAAGAGCTATCCTTATCACATACATCATCACTACACGGAACATCAACATACAAGAAACTACCAAGTCGTTTCACAACTCACACGGCACAACACAACATTAAATGAAATGGGAGAAGATGGAACAACATCTAATGTTCTAATATCCTTCCGAGAGAGGCGCCATACTGAAACAAACCCCTCTAACTCGCATGGAGCCCATAATCATATTTAAATCCATTCACAACCTTCAAGCCGATTTTGCTCGCACCAAACTAGGATAATAGCTTTACCTGGTCCATAATAACCCACTTTTTCTCATAAAACGCAAGAACAACCATCATAGCCGGAGCAAAACCCCCACATCTGCAACCAAATGAACCGAGTGCCCTCTAGGTATAAACTCTCAATTAAACAATAGTATACTTCTTTATACTTGGTCTGAATCTCCAATCAATTAAATGACTACATGACACACTCATACGATCTTCACGTGGCCACGCTCCCACGACCTTCCACACAAGGTAACAAGTCCACACATTCACACCACCGATCACTTTAATGTTGTAAAGCCAACCAAGAAACCTGCAACCAGAACACAAAGCCTCTTACACCACCACCGATCTCAGCTGACGCTGAAGATGATACCAGCTTACTCTAAACATCCAAATCCCTTTCCTTGCTCATCCGAGCTCGTGAAATATTTTTCAACACCGAACCGCAACCTTGATCGTTACCTCAAATTCCATACTGCTCACTGCACCTAACATGCCAATATGAAATAGCACAAGAATTCCATCATAACTCCTGAACCACTATTAGGGCGGACACTTTATCACATAGAAACCTTTTACTTAACTCAATTTAAGAGAACCATAACGACACACGAGTGAATTCTCATAATCACAAAACATGCAAATCCTCAAGTAATAGTCTATGCCACCATAATCCTTCCGGGATCCGCCTACCCATGACAGGACATGACACTTAAATGCTTCCAAATAAAATCAATTATGGCGGCCGTTATGCCTTGCACGTACCACCACAAATAAATGCATAACCTAATCCCGCGGGAGGCATTGATCATTGCCACCATCAGGCCAATCCCTACATGGCTGACCATCTAACTTTTCCAAATTTTCATTACTCGCGTCATTCTCAAACTCCACCTCTGCAGAGCATAACAGATTCACCTGAATACCTCAAACTGAAACGGATACGACACTTAGCCTCGCGATCAACTTATCGACAGAAGGCTCCCCCCACTTTGCTCAAGCCATAGATCAAGATGAACAACAACTCACAATGTCCATACGCTAACACCGCCACAATACCGCAGTGAGATTCAATTAAACCTTCCATAAGCTCATATAACACGACCCATCTTATACCTTAATCCAATTCGCACTCACCTTAGAAATGATGATAACTCCAAATCAACACATAGCAACTCAATTCGCACTCACTTCGAGTGATTCCATTCCACGAGACTACTTTGTCTCCAAGCCCATGAACTGTTTCATGCTCTCTTTGCACGGATATTCACATCTTCGACCGGTATACCCATTCTCATAACCCTTCTACGAACCCGAAGTCATTTTCTCCTTTTTTTCCTCCAAATGCTACTCTGCACGCCGAAGATAACATAGAACACTGCAACCATATTCTCTTTCTAAAAATTCTACTGCGAAAGCTCGATTATTAACCATATCGTGGGCTTGAAATCCTTAGACACCATATTCTAACCTTTGAATCTACTAGGATCGTTGTTGAGATTCACCCACTCTAGCTTGGTCCCGAATATAATCCACTACATGGCTTCGCTGGTACCTGAACACCCATCTTGAATAAGCACCTGACTGAATCACTTCCCTTGCAAATCATCTCTGTACGAAGCATAAGCCCTGAATCTTCCCAAAGCCCGAACGTAAAGTCAACAAGACCAATTATAACACTCCCTAACAATTCCTTTGCTTAAATTACAACTTAGGCCCTCTTCCCTTGGCTACATTACCCCATCATCATGCCGACAACCAGAATTTCACCAGTACATAACCATGTGACACAATCGTAGGCAGTGGGACCCTCCCACATAGCCTGAAGCTATTATTACATAACTCTGGAATCCACCAAGATTCTTTCTTCATTGCTGACATGATCTTGCACAACCAACCCGTCAAATTCCTCGATATCCTTCTGTTAGCATTTCACAAACACTCTGAGTCATTAACCACGCTCTTATATTCGACCTCTTACTGAATAGTCAGTAAAATCCTTCGCAGAAACTTTGCCAACCACACAACCACTGACCTGCTGACGGGAGATAGCCCACCTACGAAATTTACCAACTAACATCTCCAACGACGCTGCACTGCAAAATCTCTATGACATCAATAACCCGTCCTGAGCCCGTGCTCATTCACCAATTGTACCAGTCTGTTCATTCCCTATTAACATCGGCTAAATGTGCGACCATATCCTCCAATTCACAGTTATATTGCACCCTTCTTCATATCGACAAATCCTTTCTGTTGCATCCAAATGCCCCACCGAATAGTAGCCAATGTTTCAAATTAAGCCCGTGGACCCAATCAACATCCACTAAAATTCTCAAATCACTCCAAACTTCTCCTCATGATGTGCAGCTATCTTACCGCAAAACTAATATGCTATGTGGCCACTCTCCCACTTTGATCAAACTCAATCCTTTAAGCAACTACTCGACTTCCACTTCTTACACCTAGCCTTCTAGAAATTCAACTATTACCTGACACTTCCCACATGTCTTTACTCATCGTATGCTGCCCAGTTGTTGCCTCAAATAAATATCATTCTCTTTAGCAATTAAACCAGCAGACCAACACAACCTCAAAACCATCTGAAGATCATCTTCCTCAAGCCGTCTACATTAGAAATACTTATTCAATCCTGAACCACCACACACCACGATCTCTGACAGCCGCTTCTTCAATACTACTTCACATTACTCTGACCTGATGCAACCGAAGAAACCATAGCACTGGCGAACTTAACACATCCTATTCAATCAAAGACGATGATGCCACATTACAGATTGAGATTCCACCTCACTTGAAAACGATCAGTCTCATTACTCTATCAACCTGAACCTGATCATTTACAATCCAATTGTCTTTCCTCCACCGGAAATAAAATATTAAAATCTCGGGATCACGCCCCGAGTAGAACTCCTATCAGGTCATTCATTTCCCCGACATATGGGCAAGCATCCTATCATCATATCAATACCATGAAACAACCAATCATAAGCATGGAAAACATCACGCACCATACTTGTATTACCATTACAATTCCTCAACTACGCATGGAAAACATCACGCACCATACTTGTATTACCATTACACCACAGTCAGGCAAGCCAACACTCATTAGTTAATTAAATTCATATTTTAGTATTTTGAAAATCATTACTTTTTATTTCATTATATAAAGATCAAATAAAGTTACCGAGTAAACAACGATGTTTTAACTAATTCAATCGATAAATACATCCCAAAGTCATCCCAGAACCCGGTGTCATAAGTGCATGAGCAGTTTCTAAGAAAAAAACCAAATGAAATACAATAACCGCCCAGAATACAAAAGGGACAGTTAAGAAAGTATAATACATTCGAGGAAGGCTCTGTTGGCTACGGGTCATCTCGAGGGGAACAGCTCTACTAAGTCTCTAGGTCAGCCACATCACTGCGTCAAGCGGGGCCACTAGATATACATGTACCTGTGAAATAAAAATGCACAGCAAGTGTAGTATGAGTACGAAAACAACGTGTACTCAGTAAGTTTCATGCCTAACCTCGAAGAGGTAGTGTGACGAGAGGTCGACTTTGACACTTGCTAGAGGTCAATTTAATATAAACAACGATGACGCTAAGCATGGGTGTCATAATTATTTTATCAAATAGTGATAGAAAGGAACAACTTCTTCCAAAATTACAAATTTTAATCTATGTCATTTCAGTTGACAACTTATAATTCAAGGCCAGTAAAAAGTTAAAAATCACAGAAAGTACTCAGCAAATATCATGGGCAAGTAATGACGAGGGTCAAACGGCTTATAGCAATCAATAATAAAATGTGCACTGCCGAAGGGTCGAACGGCTTGAACCATAGATGCATCTATTAACCCGCTCGCGAATCGATCATGCGACGTGGTCATATATAAATAATAGAGTTACCTTGATCGCTAATCATACATGCGACTCAGCTACCCATTGATACACACATTCAGACAGTAAATTCAAGCTTTATCAGGAAAACAACTACCCAAGGAAGTGATAAAATTCTCTTTAATGGTCACGAAGGTAGTATTTAAATCTTTTCTAGAAATTCATTTGCCAAGTTCGATAAGGTTTAATCATTTTTGGTTTCATCAATAAGGTTACAAGTACGACAAATAAAACATGCTTTTGGGGCCTAGACTACCCGGACATAAGCATAATAGTAGCTACACACGGACTTCTGTCACCTCGTGCGTACGTAACCCCCACACATAGTAGAACATATTTAATTATTTCACCTATGGGTACAATTCCCTCTTACAAGGTTATAAATGAGACGTACCTCGCTCCGAAGATTCATAATCGGCCTCCAAACCCTTCCGATGACTCAAATTGATGCACAACGCCCCATAACTATCCAAATAACGGGCAAACCAATGAAAATACACTCTTATACTTATAAAAATTCAATTTATATAAATTCCTAACTATGTTCGGAATGTTGACAATATTGCCCTCAGGCCCACGTGTCCGGATTCCAAAATTTTTTGAAGATAAACTTTACACATGGCCTCACTAACTCAAATATATAATTTACTCTAAATTTCATGCTCAAATTCGTGGTAAAAATAAAAAATACAAATTATAGGTCTTCCCACCAAAACCCCAAATTTCTACAAATTTTCTTCCCTAAACCATGCATAATCCAAGTATTTAACTAAAGTTGGGAAGAAATCACTTAACTTATGGAAGATGCAGAAAATACCACTCCAAAATCGCTCAAAAATCGCCTTCCATCGAAGAAATAAAGTGCAAATGTGCCAAGACCTCGGTTTTAAAATACACACTGCCCAAACCTGACCTTCGCACTTGCGGCCTCCAACCTCGCACCTACGGGCGCGCAGGTGCGCCCAAGCACCCGCACCTGCAGTTTCCTCCTTCCCAGCCGGGCACCGCACCTGCGCTTCCTCTTCCGCATCTGTGCCTTTGCAGGTTCGAAAATAACCTCGCACTTGCGCCGCCAGCCAAGCCAGCCAAATCCTCTTCTACGACATCAGGGTCGCACTTGCGGTCAAATCTTCGCATGTGCGATCACATCAGACGACAGCAGCCCTAAGCCTTTCTCAAATTCAAAATTCAATCTGTTAACCATCTGAAATCCACTCGAGGCCCGGGGACCCCGTCTAATCACACCAATCAGTTCCAAAACATAATGCAGACCTGCTCGAGGTATCAAATAACATCGAGACGATGGATCACATCATAATTCAATCTTTATGAACTTTGAACTTTCAAACTTCTATATTCGATGCCGAAACCTACCAAATCAAGTCCGATTGACCCCAAATTTTGCACACAAATCACATTCAACATTACGGACATGCTCCAACTTTTGGAATCAGAATCCGACACCAATATCAAAATTTCCACTTCCGGTCAGACTTCTTAAAAACCTTCAAATTTCTAACTTTAGCCAAATAACTCCAAAATGACCTACGGACCTCCGAATTCACTTCCTATCACGCTCCTAACACCAGAATCACCATACGGAGCTATTCCCAGGCTTGGAATCCCAAACGGACATCAACAACATTGAAATGCACTTCAACCCAGACTTATGAAATCTCTTCCAAAATACTAACTTCCACAATATGCGCTGAAGCGCTCCCGCGTCATCCAAAACCCGCTCCTAACATACAGCTAAGTCCAAAATCATCATACAAACCTGCTGGATTCTTCAAACCCTAATTCTGAGGTTGTTTACTCACAAATCCAGTCTTAGTCAATTCTTCCAACTTAAGGCTTCCAAAATAAGAACTTTCATTCTAATTCGACTCCGAACTTCCCGAAATTCAATCCCGACCACACCTACCTATCATAATACCTGAAATGAAGCTACTTATGGCCTTAAACCGCCAAATGACTCGCTAGAGCGCAAAACGACTAGTCAGGTCGTTACATGTGGTGACCACTTACCCTCTTCGTAATGCTTTACATAAGCCCGAACTATCGGGCCGATTGGCCAAATGGGCTGTCGAACTCAGTGGATGTGAGATCGAATATCAACCCCGAATGGCCATTAAATCTCAAATTTTTGCAGACTTCGTGGCCGACTTCATGCCAGCCCTTATATCCGAGGTCGAAAAGGAACTTTTGTTAAAATCGGGTACATCATTGGGGGTGTGGACACTTTTTACAGACGGCACTTTGAATGTGAAGGGGTCCGGATTAGGCATCATTTTGAAGCCGCCCACGGGTAACACAATTAGGCAATCTATCCAAACTTCTAAGTTGACCAACAATGAGGCCGAGTTTGAGGCCATGATTGCAGGTCTTGAACTAGCTAAAAGCTTTGGAGCAGAGGTCATCGAAGCCAAATGCGACACCCTACTGGTGGTAAACAAAGTCAACAGAACCTTCGAGGTTCGAGAGGATAGAATGCAAAGCTATTTGGATAAATTGCAGGAGACGTTATATTGTTTTAAAGAATGGACTTTGCAGCATGTACCTCGAGAACAAAACAGCGAGGCAGATACCCTTGTGAATCTGAGATAATCAGTTGAAGACGATGAAATTAGCTCGGGGACTGTCGTTCAACTCTCAAAATCAGTGATTGAAGAAGGCCACGCCTGAATAAACTCCACGAGCCTAACCTGGGATTGGAGGAATAAATATATTGAGTATTTGAAAAACGGAAAGCTCTCATCGGACCCTAAAGAATCAAGGACTCTATGAACAAAATCTCCTCGATTCACATTGGCTGAGGATGGAACATTATACAGAAGGATGTTCGATGGACCGTTGGCAGTATGCTTGGGGCCAGGGGAAACCGACTATGTCCTACGAGAAGTTCACGAGGGTACTTTCGGAAACCACTCCGGTGCCGAATCACTAGCTCATAAAATCATTAGAGCGGGGTACTATGGGCTAGTATAGATAAAGACACTAAAGAAATCGTTCAAAAATGTGATAAGTGTCAAAGGTATCAATGATCCACCAGCCCGGAGAGTAACTTCATTCAGTCATGTCCCCATGGCCCTTCATGAAATGGGGAATGGACTTCGTTGGCCCTCTGCCATCGACCCCAGGTAAAGCTAAATTCATTTTATTTATGACTATTTCTCTAAGTGGGCAGAAGCACATGCCTTCGATAAAGTTAGAGAAAAAGAAGTTGTAGACTCCATCTACGATCACATCATATGCCGATTCGGAATACCTGCCGAAATCGTACGACAATGGAAAACAATTCATCGGCAGCAAAATAATAAAGTTTCTTGAAGATCACAAAATAAAAAGGATCTTATCAACTCCGTATCATCCTAATGGGAACGGATAGGCCGAATCAACGAACAAGACCATCATTCAAAATCTAAAGAAGAGATTGAGCGACGTCAAAGGAAAATGGATAGAAATTATACCCGAATTCCTTTGGGAATATCAAACAACATCAAAGTCCAGTACGGGGCAACACCGTTCTCCTTAGTGTATGGGGCCGAAGCCTTTATCCCGCTCGAAGTCAAGAAACCAAGCACCAGATTTCAGTACGCAATGGAAGAGTCGAATCACGAGGCTATGAGTACGAGCCTCTAACTACTAGATGAAAAATGGGAATCCGCCCTCATTCGAATAGCCACAAAAAAAATAACACATTGAAAGGTATTATAATCGAAGGACCAACCTTCGCCACTTCAGAATAAGGGACTTAGTTCAGAGAAAAGTCACCCTCAATACTCGAGACCCTAACGAAGGAAAACTTGGCCCAAATTTGGAAGGACCGTATCAAGTCCTCGATATCATTGGAAAGGGATCCTACAAAATTTGCACGATAAACAGTGAGAAACTACCAAATAATTGGAACACCTCGCTCTTTAAATGATATTATTTTTAAGGTATAACCTTTACCTTTTTCATTTACATTTTACACTACCTTCTTTTTAGGTGTTCGAGCAAAGGTATCAAATTTCTCTTCAAGCAGGAAGATATAAGAATCTTAAAGCATACGTTGCACTCTTTTTCCCTTCGACCGATTTTTATTCCAAAAAGGTTTTTTCGGGAAGGTTTGTAACGAGGCAGCCGTTGTTTGTGTTGACTTAGAGTATCCGAGATTTCTTTATAATCAGCCTCGAATACTGGGGACACCACCCTCGAATGTTATATTTTCAAGAAAAATTCTTCATGTCAACAGGGTCTTGATAGGAAAACTTTGTAATGGTCCAAACGGTCAAATAAACCGTATCCTTAAAGATTACTCGAGCCCTAATGGATAAACATGTACGCCTATATGAACTATTGAAAGAAGTACTTTTCCTTACCAGATGTCCTGTGCCTTAGTGAAATTTCTACTTTACAAGCTCCATACTTATGATTTCTTATGAACACTGGCCCAAGGGTTAAGTACAACTGCACTTCGAACGATCAACCCCATACTCGGGGACTGTCGTAAAAATTGGCATGTTTAAACTGTCAATCTTCGAGACCATAAGACCTAAAAGAGGCAACCCTCGATTTCTTAGGCCAAGGCCACCATACTCGGGGACTAGCACTTTGAACAAGTTCGAAGTGTTATTGGGATAATAAGCCCAAGAGGAATACCCAAGGCTACGGCCAAACTAACGCGGCTCGGAGACGTCCGAATTCCGTAATAAAAACAGGCCTTTGAATCCTTTTGAAAATCGGTTAAAAGAGGCTACCCTCGGTAAAATAATCAAAGGGCTTCGACAATATCATCCCTCGAGAAACCTTAAGAGATATCGAACTGTTTAAATACAAATTTGTGCTAAGGAATAAAAAGCAAAGTGTTTCGATAAATATTAAACCCTCAAAAAACCAATGGGCAAAAACTTCATGCTAAGGCATAACGAAATTCCTATATGTAAAAATCTCTAAGTCGAAATGAGGAATAACCCATTCTTCTGAGGCCATATCGGCCCGATTCAAGAGCCTAAGGACCATAATATTTTTGAGTTCGAGAAACCATTCTCACTCAATTCAAACTTAAGGGTTTTACTACTTCCGGTTCGAGTAAAAACTCACTCGGCATAAAGTATATTAAAATTTTACAAGGCACAAAGAAGATTTGAAATTATCACAAGGCAAAAATGTGAGATGAAATTTAGAAAAATTATTATATATATCAACATAGGTGTTTACAAAGGACCGGTCGGATCCTACAAAAGTACAAGTGCCCTAACTATGGTCGGGGGTGACTCCCGCCTCAGGGGAAGCTTCCTTTTCGGGACCTTCATCATTATCGGACCCGCTTTTCCTGCCTTCATCATTATCGTCGTCATCAGAAGAGGCGAATAGCCTGGAATCAGCTTCATACACCTTTGCATGTGCTATCTCCTCAGAAAGTTTGAAACCTTGGACGTGTATCTCCTCGAGGGTCTCTTTCTGGGATTGGCATTTGGCAAGATCGGCAGTCCACTGCGCTCGATCGACAACCTCCCTCAATTGTGCTTGAGCAGCCTCGGCATCAGCCAAATATATGGCCACAAACTTATCAGCCTCGACCTTCGCTTTTTTGGCCTCAGTTTGGGCCTTAGCAAGCTCAGCCTTGAGTTCCTCGATCCTCTTGGCCTGAACCGAGCACTTCTCCCTAGAATTTTGAAGTTGGACTTTGGCTGATGACAACTGAGCCAAGGCTATCTCTTTATCCGCAGCAAGGCAGTCCATACCTTCCTTCCACTTATAGCAGTCAACTTTTGCTTGATTGACCTGCTTCCGGAATAGCTCGATCCTTTCAATATTTTGTTGCAACTGTGACATTGAAATATTAGTTTCCACCCTTGAATCGAGCCCGTATTTTTTCAAGAGAATTGTTACCTACTCGTTCAGCTCAATTTCCTTCTTACGAGATCTGGCCAGATCAGCTCGGAGGTCCTTGATCTCCTCGTCCTTCTGCCCACAGCGAAGCTTGAGAGCTTTCCTCTCCTCTGAAAGCCTCTGGATATCGGACTCTCATTAGCTTAAGACGGCCCGAGACTTAGGGAAAGCCTGTATGAGAAAAGATAGGAGTTAGACAGAGAAAAGGAAAAATGAAAGAAGACTACATCGACGAAATTAATACTTACTCGGCTCAGAAGGCGTTGGGCTTCTTCGAAGAGGTTGGATGAATCGTTAAGTTTGGAGGCATCCTCGACCCTGGTAAAGCAATACCGAAAAGGATACTCCACACCACAGACTCCGCTTATCTCGGGAGTCTTCATGACCTGTGCATCCATTATGGTCTCTTCAAAAAAGGCAGGTAGAGATGGTGAGTGATATGCTGTCATTTCCCCAATCGAATCACTCGGGGCACTCTGTTCAACTCTAGGGGTATCGGGACCAGCCCCTTCTGTATGATCGGCGTTTGACGAGAGGCATTTTTGACCTCAGATGATTCGGGGGCTTTCCCCGAATTTTTCTCCAAAACTCCTTCATCACGAGGTAGGGCCTCGTCAACCGCCGCTGATTTAGTGGCCTTGGTGGTCTCGACAATCTTCCTCGCTTGGGTCACCAACGCTGAGTCACTGCCTTCATTTCCATCTTCTTCTTCTTCCCTTAACCTTTGGACTGACTCCATAGTCAGAGGGATAATATTCCCCTTGGGTTTCTGAGCTGCTACCTTTTTGGGTTTAGATTCCTCGGATGTCAAGACCCTCATTCTCTTATTATCCTTCCCCGGGTTCGGAGCCGGGGCCATGCCTCATCCTCACTGCTAGGGGGACTCAAAACTGCATCTTTATTCTGGCCTGCACAAGAAAGGATTAAGTAAGTGAAAAGAGATTTAGCCTACGCATCAGGTATGGTAAAAGGGAAACTCACCATGGTTCTTTGCTTCCCATCGGCCTTTCGCCAAGTCATGCCAACAGCGCTCAACATGGGAAGAAGTCGAATCCAGCTTTTGGACCCAGTTCTTAAGGTCAGGGACCGCTCGAGGCACCCAGGAAACCGCTACATAACAAAAGAATTTATTAAATGAAGTTGAAGATAAAACACAATATGGAAACCAACAAGTAAAGTGTTACTTACGCTTTGAATTCCATTTCTTGGGAAATGGAATTTTCTTCTTCGGGATGAGATCACAGGTCCTCACCCGAACGAACCGACCCATCCACCCTCGGTATTTGTCCTTATTGAGGCTCGAGAACATAGCCTTGGTCGCTCGATGTTGTAGCTTGATAAATCCTGTAAATATAAGAGGGTTGTATAATCGGATAAGGTGGTCGAGGGTAAACGACATCTAATGCGTGGCTAGAATTCATGGTTTTAAGAATTATGTACCTTACATTTTATGTGTGTTTGTGATAAAATACATGTCATATGTGCATAATGGAGTCTATTTCATGCATTGGAGATGGAAGCGGGGCTAAATGGATGCATAAACATCAAAAATACACTCAAGAGTCGAAAAGGAGTGACCCGGGCTATAGCCGGGTGTTTTGGGCTTAATGTCTGGTCATACCGGGCTATAGCCAGGCGTTTGGGGCTTAAAGTCAGGCCTTCCCAGGCTATAGTTGGGCGTTAGAGCCCAAAGTCCAGGCATGCCCAGGCTATAGCTGGGCGTTTGGGGCTTAACGTCTGGGGTCCCTGGTCCGGTCAATTTCGAGTTTTGAAGATTTTAAGTGTTTCCCGGTTTGAATAGAATTCTCCTACACGTTTAGGGTTTGTCCCAAACATATAAATAGACCCAAAAACACAACTTTGAGGGGGGATGCCATTCTTGGAGAGAAGATACACACAACATCATTAGGAAGCAAAGGATTATCAGTTTTCTTCATCTTATTCTAGTATTTTCAATTTATGCAACATTTATGCAATTTTTTGATTCTAGCATGAGTGGCTAAACACCCATTGTTCTGGGGTTGTGGTTTAGCCATAAATATTGTTATTCGATATTAATTTAACCTTGATTATGGTTCACTCAATATATGGTTGTTTCTTCAATTATGCGTTTAATTGCTTAATTGTCTGGCCAGCAGTTAGGTTCTATATACTATCTATGTTATGCTTGGGAAAGCCGTATATAGATTAGAGAAGAATTGAAGAGAGCACGATCTTAACCCTTCAGGGGAGCGGATTTGTGGTTAGGATAGGAATATACCTAGTCACCGTGCTTAATTAAACATCGTAATCTTAGTGCGTTCTAATAGATTAATTTCATAGGAATATAGGCGTTAATCTATTGAGAATAGGCGAGTAGTACTTCGGGAGAAGGCTACGAGAGCAATTATCGATTAATTAGAAACCATGAGTGAATTATATAAAAGGGAGAGATAATTAGAATGCAATACGAGTGGTGAATTTATCACAATGCTGGAATATTTGTCTCTATTGAATACACAACACAGTATTCTTGTCACTTGATAATTGGTGAGTTCATAGAATCATTGTATAAATTAGTTACATTCCTGGATTTTGTTTTGGCTCGATTAAAAAACAATTAGAGTGATTCATCAAGTAGTTTACGCAAGTCCCTATGGGTTCGACATTCGATTTAAAATTATATTACTTGCTACGACCACGTATACTTGCGTGTGCATTTGGAACCAACAAGTTTTTCGTGTCGTTGCCGGGGACTTGAATATAGACTACTTTTTAGTTACTTGCTTTAATTGCTTATTTCATTGAGTCTAACCTCACATGATTTTTTCTCTAATCTTAGGAACTTCGAGTGAATGCGTAGGGTCAGAAGCCAGGATAGACTTGACGGCTTTGACCCCGAACCTGAGAGATCATTTCACAGGAGGTTGCGAGAAGCAAGAAATACAGACAATATTCAGGACTTCATCCGATTTCCTATGAACATGGTAGAGGAACAACATATGGCTGTTCAGGAGGTGGAAATGCCCAGTATTGCTAATGTTACCTCTAGCATCGTGAAGCCTAGAATCATTGGGCACTTTGAGCTGAAACAGAGCCTGATCCAACTACTTCATGCAAACAGGCCGTTTTTGGGTCTTCCACACGAGGATCCACAACAGCACATTCTGAACTTCTTGGAGATTAGTGATACTTATATCACTAACGAGGTCAGCCAGATAATGTGAGGCTCACACTTTTCCCATTCTTTATATTGGGCGAAGCAAAGCGATGGCTGAAGGCAGAACCAGCTAATTCCATCACAACATGGAACATTTGGCGAGAAAATTCCTGGCAAGGTTCTTCCCTTCAGGAAAGACTGCAAAGATTAGGAGTGAGATAGTCTCCTTTATACAGAAAACGGGTGAATCGTTATATTCAGCATGGGAAAGGTTCAAAGGGCTATTTAGAGACTGCCCTCATCACAACCAAACAAACAAGGTGTTAGTTCACCCTTTCATTGAGGGGCTCCATCCGCAAACAAAAATAATGGTAGATGTAGCAATTGGAGGTCAGGTATTGGAGAAGAATTATGATGAAATATTTGCATTATTGAATAAATTCTCCAAAAGCAATCCAGACTGGCAAGGTGAGATGGGAAGGAATGTGGTCAAAAGTCAACAGGGTTTATTGAACTAGATGTTGTCTCAGCATTATCAGCTCAGATCTCTACATTGACTAACCAAGTCAATCAGATGAACCTGATCATTAACAAGCAACAGGCCCAGCCAGTGCAACTAGTTCAACAAATTCAGGTTTTTTGTGAAGTTTGTGGAGAGGGTCACATGAGCAATCTATGCCTAGCAAATCCAGAGTCTGTATATTTTGTGGGTAATGTAAATCAAGGCCAAACAAATCAGTATGGGGACACTTACAATCCCAACTGGAGGAACCACCCAAATTCCTCTTGGGGTGGTAATCAAGGCAATCAGAATCAATATCGGCCTCAAGCACCTCAACAATAATACAAACCACCTCAGGCTAAACAATCATCTATCTTTCAGGAGACATTGAAGAGAATGATGAACGACCAACTTGCTTTCAATCAAAAAATAATGGCTGATCACTAGGCCCAAGCAGCAACAATGAGAAACTTGGAACGTCAATTGGGGAAACTTTCCAGTTCCCAAAATACCAGACTAGCAGGAGCTCTTCCTAGTGATACTGAGCCTAATCCTAAGGCTCAGGTCAATTCAATTACCTTAAGAAATGGAAGAATACTAGAAGAAACTCAAAAAACAAAGAAGAATACAGCTCATCCTGGAGGAGAATTAGTTCCCAATCCAGTTGAGGGGAATGAGAAATATGATAAAGGACTCGAGCCAGTAATTGAAACAAGGCCACCACCTCCATTTCCACAAAGACTGCAGAGGCAAAAATATGATGCTAAGTACAAGAAATTCCTAGATATAGTGAGCCAAGTGAGTGTGAATTTTCCTTTGCTGGAAATTTTGCAAGAAGTGCCTAAGTATGCGAGGTATCTCAGAGATGTTGTGGAAAATAAACGAAGACATACAGAGTTCAAAACAGTTGCACTCACTGAAGAGTGCAGTGCCAGAATTCAGAGTAAACTTCCTCATAAGTTGAAGGATCCTGGAAGTTTTGCAATTCCTTTGTCTCTTGGAAAATAAGAAGTTGGTATAGCCCTGTGTGATTTAGGGGCTAGTATAAATTTGATTCCATATTATTTGTTCAAGAAACTCGGATTGGGGGTTCTTAGACCTACCACAATCACCTTACAGTTAGCAGATAGGTCGCTAATTATGTCGGAAGGAATTATTGAAGATGTGCTAGTTCGAGTGGGAATGTTTATTCTTCCCGCTGATTTTATTGTGTTTGATTATGAGGCAGATGAGGAAGTGCCCATTATATTGGCGCGACCATTCTTAGCTACTGGTGGAGAAATTATTGATGTGAGGGCAGGGATTTTAAAATTGAGAGTTGACGATGAAGAGGTCACTTTTAATATTTACAAGGCACTTAAACTCCCAAAACATTATGAGGACCTATGCATGATTACTGTGGTCGACGTGAATGGGATAGAGCAGAGTCCGTATGTGAATGGCAGCGATTCAGAGGAGGTGGTGTTGCAAACTGAGGGTGTAAAGATAATTGAGAAAATAACCAGAGATGAAAAAGGAGACCCCTTAAGAGCGTGCAAAAAGGCTAGGCTTCATGGGTGAAAGAAGAAGAGAAAGAGCCCAGCCTGAGCAGAGTAGCAGAGTCGTGCCACGACGTTAAATAAGGCGCTTGTTGGGAGGCAACCCATCCTGTATATCTTTTCATTATTTTTTGTAGTGTCAGTTTTGTGTTGTATTTATTTTGCAGAGTAGGGGAAGTTTGAGTACCCAAAAGTTGAAGTTGAGGGGCATGTTTGAGCTTAAGTGTGGGGTCATCCCGACTCTAAAGATTGAGAATCATGTCCGGGCTATGCCCGAGAGGGTCTCAAGGAGTATTTCTCACCCTTGTTTTAATGTTTATTTTTTGTGATCATGCATCGAGGACTATGCATAACATAAGTGTGGGGTGGGGAAACTACTTTCTGAAGTGAAGTGTAATTGTATAAAATTATTATTTAGTTTTAGAAAAAAATCTCAGATTTTTCCCAACGATGGATCTGTTGGACAATTTTCTTGAGGGATAAAGTCCGATTTAAAAACACCATTAAGTAGTATCCCTTGGTTTCTTTGGGAACCGGTTCTTTTCCAAGGGTGTAGCTCGAACCAGGTACTTTAAATTTTTTTTAGTTTTTTTGAAGTAGTTAGGAAGAAACTGAGTAACTTATAAATACCCTATGACATGTTTGATGCCGGCATATTAGGTTATGACATACATTCTGCTTTCCCTTATATTTGGTTTGACATGTGATGCTTGAGTAAAAAGAAATAGCCTATTTTGTGATGCCTTAGCTCAGTTTTTTGACTTGTATGCTACATAGTGTGATATTGCTTAATTCTCTCAATTTTGTGTGCTTGCTTGACTTGAGAGTTGAATAAAAGAGTTTTGATTGAGTCATGTGCAATGTGTGGAGGTTTAGTGATTGTGTATGCTATCCTGTGTAGTCTAGAACTTGCCCCGTGTGTTAATCGAAGCGAAATTATAGGTTATGCTAGTCTAGGAGATGACATAGGCATTTTCTTGCTTGATCATGGATGTGCTTG
This sequence comes from Nicotiana knightiana, assembly GCA_005239525.1. Classification (NCBI taxonomy): domain Eukaryota; kingdom Viridiplantae; phylum Streptophyta; class Magnoliopsida; order Solanales; family Solanaceae; genus Nicotiana; species Nicotiana knightiana. The sequence goes on along the minus strand of ML434376.1, from coordinate 49,438 downwards.
TCACATAATAATTAAAAAATTTCCATTGCTAGCCACTTTGAGCCGTTTGACCTTTTCTTTGGTACCCACATTACAAGTCGTACCCCTCGTTTGTTCTTAAATTGAGATTTTTGCACCTTTTCCTCCTACAGCACTTAGTCGCTAAAAGAAGTAAGGTGAGAAATTGGGGAGTACTTTGGAGTGGAGTCATGGAAAGGCATGTTAGTTCACTAAGAATTGTATTAAAAAGTCACTAGCCAATGAATTTTCATGTATGGAGTGTGTGTAGGAAAGAAAGAAAAAAAATGATAGTAAAAGTATGTACATAAAGATACACACCTCCAAATTTTTATTAATTTGTGCTAGTGAAAATATAGAAGTGCTTAATTGAAAAAGGCCTATGTTGAATATGAATTGTGGCAAGGGAATTGGTTGAGAAGAATATGTGTTGATTTGTTAAGGTAGTGCATTAAAGTTCTTAGGAGGGTTAGTCACTATTCGTAAATATATCCTACCCGTCCCTTAGCCTACATTACAACCTTAAAAGTCCTAATTGATCCTAGATTTGGATAACTTGAATTAGTGGAGATCTACACTACGGGAAAGCTTATGGTACGACTACGGGATACATATGAATTCTTTGTGGGAGTGAGTGAATTTGTTCAATTATGTGATGTCCTTAAATAATGTTCAAAAGCATATTTGAATGTGTGGACTAGTTATATTCACTCTTTTGTTGTTGGTGAGGGAACATGATCTCATGAAGGATTGGTAATATTGTAATTTTCTTGTTGGGTAGGTGCGTGAATTGAGAGGGCTTAGTAGTTGCAAGTCGACTCTTGAGGTTGGGTGGTTGCAATTAGGTTGATTCGTGTGATTGATTAAATTGTTATACTTGGGCATGTTTAAAGAAGGGAAAGAATGTGAAATTTTGTATGTTCATACTTGATTGCTGGTATCGATCATAGTTAAGGGATAATGTGTGTGATTGAAAAGTAAAATACTCCTTGTTAATAAAATGTGTACGTGTTGAAGGATATCGCTCGAGGACGAGAAAGAGTCTAAGTGTGGGGTGTTGATGCGTTGCTAGAATTCATGGTTTTAAGCATTATGTATCTTACATTTTATGTGCGTTTGTGATAAAAATACAAGTCATATGTGCATAATGGAGTCTATTTCATGTGTAGGTGAATTGGAGATGGAAGTCGAGCTAAATGGATGCATAAACGTCAAAAATACGCTCAAGAGACGAAAAAGAGTGACCCAGGATATAGCCGGCCGTTTGGGGCTTAAATCCTGGTCATACCGGGCTATAGCCAGGCGTTTGGGGCTTAAAGCGAGGGTTTCCCAGGCTATAGCTGGGCGTTTGGGGCTTAACGCCTGGGGTCCCTGGTCCGGTCAATTCCGAATTTTGAAGGTTTTAAGTATTTCCCGATTTGAATAGAAGTCTCCTACATGTTTAGGGTTTGTCCCAAACATATAAATAGACCCAAAAACACAACTTTGAGGGGGGGATGCCATTCTTGGAGAGAAGATACACACAGGATCATTAGGAAGCAAAGGATTATCAGTTTTCTTCATCTTATTCTAGTATTTTCAATTTATGCAACATTTATGCAATTGTTTGATTCTAGCATGAGTGGCTAAACACACATTGTTCTNTTGTTTGGCCAGCAGTTAGGTTTTATATACTATCTATGTTATGCTTGGGAAAGCCGTATATAGATTAGAGAAGAATTGAAGAGAGCGCGATCTTAACCCTTCAGGGGAGCGGATTTGTGATTAGGATAGGAATATACCTAGTCACCGTGATTAATTAAACATCGTAATCTTAGTGAATTCTAATAGATTAATTTAGGAATATAAGCGTTAATCTATTGAGAATAGGCGAGTAGTACTTCTGGAGAAGGTTACGAGAGCAATTATCGATTAATTAGCAACCATGAGTGAATATAAAAGGGAGAGTTAATTAGAATGCAATACGAGTGGTGAATTGATCACAACCCTTGAATATTTTTCTCTGCTGAATACACAACAACAATATTCTTGTCACTTGATAATTAGTTAGTTCATAGAATCGTAGTATAAATTAGTTACATTCCTGGATTTTGTTTTGGCTCGATTAAATAACAATTAGAGTGATTCAGCAAGTAGTTTACGCAAGTCCTTGTGGGTTCGACATTCGATTTAACATTATATTACTTTCTACGACCATGTATACTTGCGTGTGCATTTGGAACCAACAACATCCCCTCAACTTTACTGGTGAAAAACCGAAGCATGATCACAATACGCCAAAAGGAAGGGTGTATTTGTCCTAGAGTCACCTGGTATTGACGACAGAAGTCAATGATGACTGGGTCAAGGGGCTTCAACGTGAAAGGATAAGTGTAAACACTTAGATACCCTTTCACGTAGGTAGTAATGCTTTCTTCAGGAGAAGGGATCTCTACAACCTTGTCCCCCCAGTTGCAATCCCTTTCGATTTTCTCGAGGTAACCCGCATTTATCGAGCAGATATACCTCGATACGTGCTCACATCGACCAGGGACAGATGGAGGTTTCTCGATTTTAAAGTCGAATTTAAGTGTGCACGGGCCGGGAACTAACTCCTCAGGGCGCGGTTCCGCCGGCATTTTATCATCGGCCGGTCGTGAAGAAGAAGAGGAAGCTTTTTCCTTTTGTGGAACAGTTTTGGATATTTTCGTCATTATATGAGTTGAATAAAGAGGAAAGTAGTAAGTTTTGGTGGTTCGAAACTAGCGATGATGACCTAAGGAGTACTGAAAGAGAAGAGTTTGAGAGAGTTAAAATCTTAAAAGAATTGATGAAGATAAAAGTAAAGTTTGATTCAACAAAAATAATCCATATTTATAGATTTACGGTGATGGTTCGACGGCACTAGTGGTCGACCGCCCACTAATGCTCATTAATGTTTTGGGGAACTTTATTGACATGATGTTTTGGTCATTTTTGTCGCTTACATCATGAGGGTGACATCATTGTCTATCGAGGTCAGAGAAAAATCGAAGGCTTAATTCGTTTCTTATCATTATATTCCAAGAAACGAGGGCACTATCTGTATACGGTATAAATCAGGGTTACCCGATTTCACTATTTGATCGAGACCAGGATGTTGCATCGAAGAGCTGAGACATTGAGTTCGAGATAGGAGTCTCTCTCAAGATCGAGGTTAGTATCAATAGAATCCAAAGGAGATAGACTTCGAGTAAAATCGGGGATAGCTTAGTAACGGAAAGAGTGAGATATCCATGATTGGCCGAGGATCGTGGCGTGAACCTCGGAATGGATCAATCCAAAAGCGGTTAATTAGTTGTTTATACGATTCCCTTCTGTAATTAGAGATGTACCATAATTAGGATTCCTCTACTATATAAAGAGGAGTTCCAATCATTTTTAATCACCATTATTCACTGAGAAAAAGCTATACAATTCTTTCTTTCTTGTTTATTATTATTCATCAGACTATTCTATCTTAGATGTTCTTATACTGCTACCGCCTCGAGAGTATCTCGATCCGAGCCTAAGTTTCTATTCGTACATTGGTTTGATTACTTCTATTTAATTTTTTTATTTATTTTACTATTTATCAATTGATATTGGGTGAAATCACATATCCTTAAAACCACAATATAAGTTTAGTTGTTATCCAAATTTTAGGGTAAACAGATATAAGAGTGACTACACCTCCCTAAGCACTTTAATACATACACTTTAACATTTAAAAACCCACACTTATGTCAAACCATACTCCACCTTGACATCAACATGCATTAACTCCCCAAATTATTTAAGCACCATTACATAAAGAGTTACCACTTATCAATGAATCTCATTCACAACAAACCAAAAGCTTTTACAAAGTTCATAACAATTTTTAAGTGCTCATGAGTTTAACATTTCTCCTTATTTCATTAGTTCCACTCAAAACCCAAACCAACCACCCCACACTTCAACTTTTACAAAGTTCATAACAATTTTAAGTGGAGGTACAAGGTTCAAATAGATGGTCAATTCAAACAAATGGGCCAGGCTTGTAATGTGGTTGCTAAAGAAATAGGATTACAGGATCAAAGGGGTTAACTATGATACATAACAGTTTGGTAGGTAAAATATATAGTTGGCTCAACAAAGAAACACCTATATCACTTCCAAGACATAACAAAACTACTATTTCTCTTTGCAAACATACAGGGCCAGTTCTACACATCAAATGCAATGCACAGAATACACCAAACCTCACATGCGCATGGCACATGACTCACTCAAGATTGGATCATCAAGACACTCTATTCAAAGCAGTTAAGCATAGTTAAGATCATATAGTTTAAGGTACTTATACAAGAGTCAAAAATTGAGCCTAAGCGTCACAACTAACGCACTTACTATTCTCAAGGCATAACAAAGTCAACAGATATTGCTCCCATTTCAAATCATAGCAAAAGGTTTTCATACTCCTAAAAAAATCTAACTACACCCGGTTCAAACAAAATCGTTGGAAAAGAACTGCAGCGCAAAGAAAACCAAGAGGGAATTCATACACTACCTACAAAGGAAAATCTTTTTCTTTTGACTTTACTCCCTCAAGAAACCCGTCGAATGATATCCATCATCGGGAAAAGTCGAAAATTTTAAAATTTTATGTTTTTTTTTCAATATTTTTCCTTATATCTACTACTCAAACTAACAAAAGAAAACTAAAATTAATACATACATACATATAACATATCCCTCATCCCACACTTTAAGTTGTGGCATGTCCCCTTGGCACATAATTAAAAAACATGAGGTAAAGAAAACTTTCCTGAATTTTCTTCTTTTCCTAGAACTTATGAACTCCACCCCTAATTCTGAATTCATTCCTCATTTTCACTCCTTGGAATTCTTTATGGAACTTATTAAGCCCGATTCTTCTAAGGATACCATCAAGACCCGCTATTTTCTTTCTTTCGCGTCCTCATCTTGAGCAGTGAATTGCTCGTTCATGATGATCCTTAACTTGTTTCTACATTCTTTCACAGGATCAGTCCATACATATTCTTGTAAATACCCAAAAATAAAATCCACTTGATCAAGGTTAGAATAAGAAAACAAATAAAAAAGATCAAGTGAATATTCCTCTGGTATGTCTAAGACTATTTGTTTCTCATTTTCTTCCTCCCAATGTTGCAAATGTGGAAAGGTGGATGGGGGTTTAAACTCTTCTTTCGTATCTTCACACTCAACCACAACCTTATTTTCAATCTTCTTAGTTGAATCAGAGTCATATTGAACTGTGGAAAGCTTTCTCTGTGGATGCTCATCCTCTTGAGTAGGCTCATTCTCGCTGGGTATCTCCTCCACATATTCACCATCACAACGCAATGAGCTTTCTGAAAGTTTACTTATTATTTGACTTACTTGCATTGTTAGTTTGTTCATAGCTTCATCATCTTGTGTAAATCTCTCTACCGGTTTATTTATGAACTTATACACAAGCTCTTCCAAACTACCATTCTCCCCTTGAGGTTGTTGTCTCACTTCGCTTCCATTCCAGTTATAATAAGGGTATTCATCCCAACAAGAGTCAAGATTGTATCCATATGAATCCTCATACATGCATGGACTAGAAACAGAGTGAGACTGTTCTAAATACGAACCATAGGAGGAATACATACCTTCTTAACAATCAACCCATAGATGATTTCCATCGCATTTAAAACACATAGCAGACTGTTGATAATATTCCGCTGCTAATTCTTCAACCATTTTCTTAGGCTAGTTGCAGTCAATCTTCACAACATTTAGAGTTCAATATCTACAGTATCTTCCAACCTATTAGGAAATACAAAACAAAACTTGAAAAGAAGTTAACTAATAAAGAAAATAAAATAGAAAAGGAAAAAAAAGAAAAAAAACTAAAACCTAATTCCTTAATAGCACTACAAACTATTTCAAACACTATTGATTTCCAATCCCCGGCAACGGCGCCAAAATTGACGAGCACAAAACCAACGTATAAACTTAGGCTCGCTAGTCGATTATAATATAGAAAATATCGTATCCACGGGAATTGGAATTAAACAATATTTTCATAGTTTGTCGTTAGATTGCTATCCAAGATGATCAACAATTGAGGTTTATACGATTAAAACTAAAATTAATTAAGAGTCTAAACTATTGACTAATGACAATCAACGAAAGTATTAAGCAAAAAAAGTTATCAATTGGGAAAAGATAGGGTTGATAAGATAGGTGCAAGACGAATGTTTGGGATTTAACTCAAGATAATTCACTTCTAGTGTTGAAGTGAGTCTCTCGAAGTCACTTGGTTATTAGTTCAATTGATTAGTAGAAACTCATCTCTCGATTAAGTCTCAACCTCACAAGATGAACCAATTCTAAGTACGTGAAGATATGCAAGAAATTGTAGTGGATCAGTCTTTAGGAAAACCTCTTTTGATTATCCTCCTAACTTAGTTTAATCAACAATTCAACTAGCCTCTTTCGATTACTAAGAATAATTAATGACTTTAACCAACTAAATATAAAACCAACAATATCATAAGTTATGCCTCTCTCGATTATATTAACAAGTGAATAAAATTGAAACAGTTAAAACATCCAAAACGATTCAATACATAAAACTATAGTTAATTATCCACAAAAAAATATCAATACACCAAATCTATCAAACCGTAAAGAGAACTACTCCATAGACATGGGGTAATTCATCACAATTAAGCGTAAAGTGAAGAAAAACATAAAGCAATCCAAACCCTTGTCTTGAGTTGAGATTGAATGATGGATACCTTGTGCTCTTCCTTCTCCAACTTCTCCTTAGCCTCCTTAGGTCTAAATTATGTCAAAAGTTCCAAAAATACTATTTCTCCATTTATATATACCAAGTAGGGTCAGGCCCAAACACATACACCTTCTCCTATGCGAAAAAGGACACTTTTCCCAGACAGGAAGTGCGCAACCGCATACCTAGAAGTGTGCCAGCACACTTGGCCGCGCACTTTTCACACTGTTCTACCCCATATGTGCGGTCAGTGCGCTACCACGCACTTAACATGCACTTTTCACCATGTTCTGTTGGGAATTTTAAAAAATGTAAAACATAAAAGTTGTATCTATTTGAATTAACTTTCCAACAATATATTCTGGATTCCAAATGGAGTTCCTAGCGAAAAAATATGTGCATTTTACTAGATACTACCCAGTATGCCTGCTCCATTCTTCGTTCGTTCTTAACTATCATTCGTTGATCCCCGAACACGATCCTAACTTAATTTCTTGCGATTTTACTCAGACTTCAAAGCTCCAAATCACTTGAATTCATTCCATAGCATCTACACAACCCGCAATCACTCCTATAAGGCATAAAACACACAATTATTGCAAAACACTAGCTTAAAGCTCCAACTCAACTAAAGTGTTGTAACTTGGAATGTAATAATCGATTAAAATATGAGATTATGGCCTAACATCAGGGGACAATCCATTATTTTTTAGGTTTGAAGGTCACTAAATGTCCTTAAGGTTTTCTTATCAGGCAACATAAGTTCGCTAATGACTTGATGGAAGAGTTCCAATGCCAAAACTTTTCTCCTATTGTGACTCATCTTGATGCTTTTGTCAAGTTGACCGTTGACATGGGTGCCCCATTGACTGATCCCAGCATTTATAGGAGAATTGTTGGCAAGCTCAACTTTCTCCCAACATACAAGACCTGATATCTCTTTTTCAGTCCAACTCCTGAGTCAATTTCTTCAGGCTCCTCAAGTTCCACATATGCTTGTTGCGCTTCATGTATTGAGGTATCTCTCCAATGCACCTGGTTTAGGGATTCTTCTTTCTTTTTCTTCTGATTTCTCTATCAAAGCCTACTCTGATTCTGACTGTGTTGCATGTGATGAGTCCAGAAGGTTTATGTCTGGCTTATATATTATATTGGTAATTCCCCTATCTCTTGGAGGAGTAAGAAACAGCCCACTGTTTCATTGTCTTCTGCTGAGGCTGAATACAGAGCTCTTAGAAAGATGGTTGCAGAAATTTCATGGTTGGTAAGGGTACTTGGTGATCTTGGTTTATATTTTTCTTCCCATGTTCCTATATTTTGTGATAGTCTAGCTTTTTTTAAGAAATCCACTACGCAGGGCCTAGGGCTAGTTTTTATTTATATAAAAAGCAGAAAATAAAGTGGCATGTTGTCTTACATTGTGTAAAACTATAAGATATGACTACTATTACATATGCCCTATTATCAGTTTTGAGCATGTGATACCCAAAACCAATATTACATAATGATCTAATAAGAAAATGAACCCTAAAGTCTAATAATTGTAAAAAATCTATCCTGATGCATGCATAGCCACAAAGAACTAGCCCTTGATGTCCATTCATGATGTTGTCCTTCCATTTCTTGCGAGTAGAAGACCATGTTATTTTCATTTCCCATGTCCAGTGATTGCATGAAAATACCATAATTATATACCTACAACCCAACCTCTGTTGATCGCATACATAGCCATTTCTCTGTTGCAAGAGTAGTATTGTCCATGTGGAGATGATTTGAAAATTATTCTGCTTCTTGTCGCGCCTGACGGCGCCTCACCCACACTACTATATAAGTATGAAGGCAAGGGTCGTGTACATTTTATCCGAATGGTCGGGATCGAATCCACAGGGAGCCTATAGATGGGAGTGAGTGTATAAGTGATCTAGAAGGATCGAGTGTCTTTAATTGCACTTCTAATAATTTGTTGGTGTTGAACTATACTAAGTGTATTCTATTGTTTGTAAGCTAATTAATGGCTAACTTTTTTTTATTTTTATTGTTGTTTTCTAATATTGATAAGGGCACTAGGGTCGTGACTGTTGCCTAGGTGGATACACAAAGGGATTCAATTCTAAGGTCGGGGAATTTGTTAGGGATATAGCTAAAACCAAAGCATGAAGGTGCTCACTCTATACCTCTCGGTAGTTTGAGTGATTATACCCTAATTTCCCCCTCTCGGGTCCAATTGGGTGCCTAATAATCAAGAAATATAGGCTTATGTAGGGTGTTACTCTCTAGAGGTTTAACCCGTTAACTAGGGCTCAAGTAGGGTTTTACCATTTCTAGGTTTAACCCCTTTGATTGGGACTACCAATCTCTTGATAATGCCCTAATTTCCTATTAGGCTAATTTCTAGACTTAAGTCTTCTTTCTCAAGAAAGACCCAAGTCATGAAAAGGTCAATTAGTGTTTTCAACCACTAATTATAGCAATAAAAACCTTGAAATAGCCTAAATAGCCAACACCCATTAATTTCCCAACCTTAATTTCAAAACCCCATTACATTCCCACACTAGGGTTGAGCCACAACCCTAGCTAATGGGTCTAGCTACTCATAGTCAAAGATGAGAACAATGATAGAGAAGAAGAATAACCCATTTGATTGGTTCCTAATAATGAAATTGAAGTTTTCAATGTTTAAAATGCAAGAACAAAGCTAAAGAAATAGAAACCCTAAAATATTCACGAGCTCTCTACTCTGAAAAACAGCAGATATTACAAGATATGTAAAGAAATTACAAAATAGTCTATTTATAGTCTGCAAAATTTTCGGAAAAAAATACCCCTGCAGGACCACCGCGAACCGCGAAAACACGACCCCAGTCCGTGAAAACATTGGTTGCTGATTTCTGGTAAGTGTTGACCGCGGACCGCGAAAAGAGGACCGCGGCCGCGGTGAACACTTGTGTCATGACTCGACCTCACTGGATTGCCACCGCGGTCCGTGAAACTTCGACCGCGGCCGTGGGGGGGACTTGCAATTCTCTGGAGCTCACTATAACTCCACCGCAGTCCGTGAAACTACGACCGCGGCCGCGGTGGATGATGGACTTGTTTTTGAGCTTCACTGGAATGCCACCGCGGTCCGCGAAACTACGACCGCGGACGCAGTGGATAATTGGTTCACAAATGACCTTACTGGACCTCCACCGTGGACTGCAAAATGAGGATCGCGGCTGCGGTGGCCTTCTTTGTCTTGAGCAACCTTGTTGGGTTTGATCCTTGTGCCGGATTCACTCCTATTTTGAGCATATTTTAGATGGAATGCCTTCATTTCTGGTTCAATCCTGCAACAAGCACAACGTATAGGCTTTCGGGGCCAATTTGTGTAAAATTGTATCCAAAATTCATGTATAAGGGCACGAAAAACGAGGGAAAATCCAAGTTATCAACTCCCCCAAACTTAAGCTCTTGCTTGTCTTCAAGCAAAACAAAATAAGCCCCAGCCTATGATAGATTTCACAAAAATTTGGTTGTACTAATGGTGATCTCAACTAGCATCAATTGGAACTAACCATAGCTCCTAATGCGAATGAATCATTGACAATGATTGAACTTTTCAAAACCATAGTTTCACGTGTGATACAAGAGCTTCAAGGGTTGATCCAACTCATCACTGAACTTCTAACTATTACCTCGGTTGGTGTGGATCCCAGACTCTTATTCCGTAACTTTCCCTAAGAATCTCACATTTTAAAATAATGACACTCAGAACAAGGAATATGGTGAATCGCTCATCTCTCATCAAGGAAAGAGTCCCAAGTTCGGCTCAAAGTACCATAGGCTTGCCCTTTGTGTACATCACCACTAATGTAGGCTTCACTCAACCTGAGATCATATAGGGCTTTTGTGGAATCATGATGAAGGCTTTTGGTCAAGAGTAGGAAGTATTTGGTTAGAGTGAGTCTTATCTTTCCTTAAGCACTTCATTTTTTTGTTGCTCTCACATTTTCTTGACTCTTTGAGTCCTTTTATCTTTTGTAGGGTTGGAGAGACACTTTTTCATCAATTCCCTTTATTTTCTTCATATGCTTTCCAAACTTCTGGCATCACTTTTTCCTCAATTCCCTTTATTTCTTCTTTTTGTTCATTCTTTTCTTTTCATTATTTTTCATTGCCTTTTCTCTTTTCATTTCATTGCCTTTTATCTTTTCTTTATTTTTCATTGCCTTTTCTTTTTTCTCTCTTTTGTGCCTTCTTTTTTTTTCACTTCATCACATCCCTCGTCTCTCTCCCCAAACTTATGCTTTTTGCCTAGCGCCAAGGAAAGATTGGGTGCCAAGAGAGGGCAAAAGAATGGTTAAAGGCTTGTAACTTGGGTTGAAAGAAAAGGCTTAAGGCTCAAAAGGGTTGACTAGGGAATATGTCTTTTGGAAGGTCATGGAAGTGTTCAATTCTTTGTTCAAGCCAAGGAAAGCCTATAGTCACTTCTCAAGTCAAACTACACCTAGAATTTCGCCTAGACAACACTCAGGGCAAGTTCTAGACTAGTGGCACAGAACTTGGACTTGCAATTACGAATTTCTCACCACTCACAGCTAAAGGATTGTTACAGAAATCGAGTCGAGGGCCCACAACGACCTTAGTCATGATTTGAGTAACAAAATGGTCCCGAAGAACCACCCGATGATTATCGGCCAACACAAGAGTCTCAAGATCATCACTATCACCATCCTCAACACAACGGTTTGTCTTTGACCATGGGATCAAAGGCAACTGAGTTAGGCCCAAGTGAAGCTTTTCTTGAGGCACCGTTATTGAAAAACAAAACAACAACAAGAAAAGGAAAAACATAAACAAACCCTTAAGAAGGTTGTCACACCGTCCATCCTTCGGAAGAGCCACCCGTTTCACACAAGTTCCACCTTTGGAAAGAACCATGGCGTTAAGAAAACCAAAGGCTTATTGCTCATGCGAAAACCAAACAAGAAGCTATGAAAGAAAAGTAAGAAGCTATAAAATAGAAAAGAAATGCGTAAAGTAAAGTAAAGTAAAGTGGGATAGAATGAATATGTACAATAGGGGAATTAGATGAATATACATAAGGGATGAATATTTACAATGGATAGTTATCTTATACATACCAAAAAGGGAAATAACGTAAAGAAAAAGAAACCAAATGTTGTTTTCATTATACAATCTGATGTAGCCAAAATCAAATGCCTATAGGGCCACTCCCCCAACTAAAAGAAAGCATTGTCCTCAATTATATAAAGCAAAAATAGTGCACAAAATATGGGAGAGAGAGAGTAAAGAAAACTCCCTATTGGCCCTCGTCCTGATGTGGTCCCTGCTGCTCTGTCTGAGATGGGGTAGGAACTGCCTGAGATGGGGAATCTGTAGGAGCTGAATCTGGTATAGCCTATGATGGAGCTTCAGTGGGCTTGGCCTCCTGGCTCTGAGCCTGAGTGTGCTCTGTGGGAGGGTCTGCCAGTACAAGTCTGATGTTCTGGGCACGGGGCATGACCTTCCTCTTCTTCAGTGGCCTCACCGGCTCCTCCTCTTGCACTGACTGAGGCACTGGCTGTTGCTCGGGCTGGAGCTCTGTGGGGTCGGCTAGTAGCATCCCCAATGGAATCTGATCACCTGATAGCTTGTCGACCTCCTTTCTCAGCTTCGCCACCTCCTCCTTTGACGCCCTAGTCTTCCTCAGCTTCTTTGTTTCTTTGGCCAACTTCATCAATGCACTCTCATGTGCACCCACCGCGTCCAGGATTTTCTTCTGGCTCTCCAACATTTCTTTCAGAGTGTCCTCAATGGACTGCGGGACCTGTGGTGGGGGAGGAGTAGTTGGGCCTGCCACAGCTGTAGAAATTGCAATCAACTTTGTAGTAGTTGACTGCATCCAGTTGGTGAGGCTAGTCAGTGTCATCTTCAGCCATTGAGCAGTCATGAGATAGGCTCTGGTGGAGGGGATGCCAATGGCGGAGGAGGTAGACGGGCCTGGAGCCTCTTCTGGAATGGCAGGCTGGGGCAGGGAGGGTTCTGCCACCACCACTAGCTCTTCAGACTGGCTAGTGGAGGCAACCGACTTTCCCTTTGACTTCTTTTTGGGGTTATCCTCATCTTTCAAGTCATACCAGGAGAAAGGTGCTTTGGGCATGACTTTGGTGTCAAAGCGCTTCATAGTGACTTCCTGTTCTTTACAATACATGGTCAGATAATGAGGAAAAGGGTAAGAAGTATCACCTGTGCTGACCACCCGGCTAATGACCTCAGACATCACATTCCCCACATTGATGGGGTACCCAGCCATGATAGAATCCACTAATACAGCCCTACTGAGAGGGAGGGTCTGGTCATGATGTGTCGGGTCTAGCCTACTGCATACAAAAGTCTCCCATCCTTTAGCTTCGAAGTTCAGGGTCCTCCTGGTGATAGTCTTCCCAGCCGTTAACCACTCCGGCGTGTCCCCGGGCTTGGCCAAGTGTAAAGCCAACCAATTTCTCACAGCATCCTTTTCTGGCAATTTTTCCCGGTATAAGGAATCATCCACATCATCCATCTCCAAATAGTCATTTAGTGAAGTTCTATAAAAAGGCACTATGAGTTTGTGGACTTTGGATGCCTTTGAGTCCTTTTCCAGAAAAAACAAATTAGTGTAGAAATCCTTCACAATATGCTCATTTGCATCCGAGCGATGCTCAGTGAAATAAGACCACCCTTTCCTGTCTCGGAACTACTGCCTCACATTGGGGTTGTAAGTGGATAAATCTTTCATTGAAAAGGTGCGCTCTGGGATAAGTGACCGTGCAGTCCACAACTCCCTGAATCTGTGGAAGGCTTTCTCACTGATAAAATGATGCTTCCACATATCCGTATTCTGAGTGCACTTGACCCCTTCAACCACCTGCGCATCCCCTTTGTTGTCACTTGAATTCTCCCCAGATACGGAAGTTGTAGGGGAAGTAGAGTATGAGTGTGCACTGGAGGTGGATTTGGATGGGGAAACTGCTCGTGCAGAGGCCGGGAGAGATGAGACAGGGTCCATTGGGGATGACTGTGATGAGACCTCCTCTGACGGAGCATATTCACTTCCTGATGGTGAAGGAGGAGAGTCTGTAACCCGACTGAGCCGTCGTGATGACTGAGGAGGCAATGTAACTTTGGATGGTTGCCTTGGTGCCCTCGGGCCTCTCCCGCTTTGAGTTTCTCCTCTACCCGTGTTCTTACGACCGCCTCCAGGAGATAGTACCATTGTCTGCAAAGTACACATAAGTGAACATGGTTAGTTTCCCGAGCATTGATGTGCAGACACTTCAGTAGTCAATGAAGTCTAAGCATACTGGAATGAGGCAACTGCAGACCACGAAAATTCGACCGCGGACCGCGGTGGGGATCATTAACTGAGCAAGACACACTGGAAATCACTTCGCGGACCGCAAAAAATCGATCGCGGCCACGAAGTTATATCCAGTGGTATGAATTCTGCAAAGCATGGACCGCGGACCGTGAAAAGTTGACCGCGGTCTGCGAAATAATGGATTGGTTTATGGAAAATGAAGCATTGCGGTCCGCGAAAAAATGGACCGCGGAACGCGAAAGTAGCTATTGACCTAGGGTTCCCAGAATTTGCAATTTCTACGCTAAAGTGTTCATTGAGATAAGTCCTACACAAGTAATAAGTGCAATTGAATTCCAAAGGACTGTTATGAACCTATTTGGGCTAACCCTAACATTTACAAGCCTAAAAAGAGAAAATAATAATGAAAAAGAATTTGAAAAATAAAGAAAATAAAGAAATTAAGAAGTTAATGAAGCACAAACACACTTACTAGATGCTTGGATGATAGTATGGATATGAGCAATGAATTTCAGAGAATGCAAAAGTGAGACACGGTTGAAAGTGGCTTAGACTAGCTTCAGTGCGAAAAGTGTGAAATAAAACCCTAGAGGCCTATTTATAGAGAGAGAGATGGGGACCACCCCACTTACCTACCGCGGACCGCGAAAAATCGACCCCGGTCTGCGGTCATTCAATGGTTTAAGGAATAAGATATAGATGGGCTTCGCGGACCATGAAAAGTCAACCGCAGCCGTGAAGCAGATTCCAGTGAACTGTGTTTGCAGCATATTGACTTTGCAGACCGCGAAAAGGAGACCGCGGCCGTGAAGTCAATTTCCAGTGAACTGTTTTTGCAGCATGTTCACTTCGCGGACCGCAAAAAGGAGACTGCGGCCGCAAAGTCAATTTCCAGTAAGCCTATGTTTCTATTCTCAGCCAAATTTCCTGTGTCAAAATCATCCTACACATCCAAAATCCAGTTAGTGTAAAAGTGAAACCTATTTTACCAAGAAAAAAAAAGAAAATAAAAGTAAAGACACATGGGTTGCCTCCCAAGAAGCGCCTGATTTAACGTCGTGCATGACACATTTTACCGGGATCATTGGAGATGAAGAAGTGCCACCACGTGGCTGTCACCAACTTTGCCCAGATAGTGTTTTACCCGGTGACCATTCACTCTGAAGACATCACCACTTTTGTTCTTGAGGTAAAGAGCCCCAAATGGAGTAACAAATACCACTTCAAAAGGCCCACTCCACTTTGACTTTAGCTTTCCGGGAAATAACCTCAACTGAGAATTGAACAATAAGACCATGTCACCAACTTTGAACTCTTTACCTCGAGCATATTTTTCATGTAGGTACTTCATTTTGTCCTTATACAAGGACGAACTGGAGTACGCATGGAATCTAAACCCATCCAACTCATTCAATTGCTCCACTCTAAGATTTGCAGCTACATCCCATTCCAAGTTCAACTTTTTCAAGGCCCACATAGCCTTGTGCTCCAATTCCACCGGAAGTTGGCATGCTTTTCCAAAGATCAAGCGATATGGGAACATCCCAATTGGGGTCTTGTAGGTGGCTTGGTAAGCCCAAAGAGCATCATCTAATTTCTTAGCCCAGTAAGTCCTATTGGCATTGACCGTTTTGGATAATATGTTCTTTATCTCTCTGTTAGACACTTCAACTTGGCCATTAGTCTGAGGGTGGTACGGGGTAGTGACTTTATGGTTGACCCCATACTTAGAAAGCAAGGAGTCAAAGGATTTGTGCAAAAATGTGACCCCTTGTCACTGATGATGGCTCGTGGAGTGCCAAACCTAGTAAAGATATTCTTCTTGAGAAAGGCTATCACACTCCGCGCCTCATTGTTTGGTAAGGTTATGGCCTCCACCCATTTTGACACATAATCAACCGCGACCAAGATGTACGTTTTCCCACATGAACTCACGAATGGCCCCATGAAGTCAATGCCCCAAACATCAAAGATATCCACCTCGAGAATTGAATTTAAGGGCATCTCATCCTTTTTGGAAATTCCCCCGGCTCTTTGGCATTCATCACACCTCTTCACTAGGGTACTAGCATCCTTATACAAAGTGGGCCAAAAGAACCCACAACTAAGCACTTTAGAAGCAGTTCTCACCCATCTGTGATGACCACCACACGGTGAGGAGTGGCAAGATTCAAGGATGTCTAGTTGTTCTTCCTCCGGTACACATCGCCGGATTACCCCATCGGTGAAAATATTGAATAAATAAGGCTCATCCCAATAGAAATCCAAGCTATCCCTTCGAATATTCTTCCTTTGGTTAGAAAAGAGCTCACAAGGGACAACTCCAGTGACTAGGAAATTAGCAATATCCGCAAACCATGGCATTTGTCTCATGGACATTGAAAGGAGTTGTTCATCTTGGAAACTATCATTGATCTCAAGTCCATCACAAGGACGTCCTTGCTCCTCCAACCAAGACAAATGATCGGCAACTTGATTCTCACCCCCTCTTCGGTCCACTATCTCTAAATCAAACTCTTGTAATAAAAAAACCCATCTCATAAGTCTTGCCTTGGAATCCTTTTTGGTCACGAGGTACCGAAGTGCTGCATGGTCCGTGTGAACTATGACTTTGGCACCCATCAAATAAGCTCGAAATTTTTCCATGGAAAAGACTATAGCTAGAAGCTCCTTCTCCGTGACTGTGTAGTTCATTTGAGTAGAATTCATTGTCTTGCTGGCATAGTAGATTGGATGAAACACTTTTTTAACCCTTTTCCCAAGCACAGCACCCACAGCAACATCACTTGCATCACACATAAGCTCAAATGGGGCACTCCAATCCGGCACCGTGATGATGGGAGTGGTAGTGAGCTTGTGTTTTAAGAGTTCAAAAGCTTGCATACACTGCTCATCAAAATTGAATTTGGCATCCTTCTCTAACAGCTTGCATAATGGATTCACCACCTTAGAGAAATCTTTGATAAACCGCCGGTAAAAACCGGCATGGCCAAGAAAGCTCCGGACTCCTCTCACTGAAATAGGTGGTGGCAATTTTTAAATAACCTTGATCTTTGACTTATCAACCTCAATTCCATTCTTTGAAATCTTATGGCCCAAAACAATTCCTTCCTCCACCATAAAGTGGCATTTTTCCCAATTCAAGACCAAATTCGTTTCTTCACACCAAGCAAGGAATCTATCAAGATGACCCAAGCATTCGTCGAAAGAATCCCCGACGACACTAAAGTCATCCATAAATACTTCTATAAAGTCCTCCACCATGTCGGTGAAGATTGCCATCATACATCTTTGGAAAGTTGATGGGGCATTACAAAGTCCCAATGGCATTCGAGCAAAGGCAAAAGTGCCATATGGGCAAGTGAAGGTGGTCTTCTCTTGATCCTCCGGGGCTATCAAAATTTGATTATATCCAGAATACCCGTCAAGGAAGCAATAATAGGCTCGACCTGCAAGCCTATCCAACATTTGATCCAAGAATGGTAAAGGAAAATGGTCTTTGCGGGTCACCATGTTGAGCTTGCGGTAGTCCATGCACACCCTCCATCCGGTAACCGTTCTTGTAGGAATGAGCTCATTCTTATCATTTTTTATCACTGTCATTCCATCCTTTTTCGGAACGTATTGGATCGGAGAAGTCCAAGCACTATCCGAAATTGGATAGACCACACCCGCATCAAGCCATTTTATGATCTCCTTTTTAACCATATCTTGCATAGCTTCATTAAGTCTTCTTTGATGTTCAATAGAGGGTTTGGATCCATCCTCCAATATGATCATGTGCATGCAAAAGGAGGGGCTAATACCCCGAATATCAGCCAAGGTCTAACTGATTGCTTTCTTCCTCCTCCTTAGCACTTTTAAAGTTGAGTCAACCTGCAATTGGGTTAGGCAAGAGGAAAGAATAACTGGTAAAGTACAAGAGGGACCAAGGTATTCATACTTGAGGTGGGAAGAAGTGGCTTCAACTCCAGATTCGGAGGTTCTTCAATGGATGGCTTTGTTGGTGGGGTCTTCCTGTTATCCAAGTCCAATGACAATTTTCTGGGAGCATAGGAATAAGACCCCATGCCTTGAAGGGCATGAGTGCTCTCAAGCACATCATCCACCACTGAGTCCTTGTAATTCAACAAGGCCAACTCCACAGGATCATCAACATGGATCATAACACTGGCATCATCAATAATAACCTCGGACACGAGGTCCATAAACGAGCACACTTCAGTGTTGTTGGGCTGCTTCATAGATTTGCACATGTGGAAGACCACTTTTTCATCACCAACTCTGAATGTAAGTTCCCCAGCTTCAACATCAACCAAGGCCTTCCCGGTGGCAAGGAAAGGCCTCCCCAAGATAATAGGGGCCTCAAAATCAACCTCACAGTCGAGGATAACAAAATCTGCTGGCAATATGAATTTGCCCGCTCTCACTAAGACATCATCAATAATACCTAGGGGCCTCTTCGTTGATCAGTCCACCATTTGAAAACGCATAGAGGTCTCCCTAGGTTGTCCGATCCCCAAGGTCTTGAACATAGAATATGGCATCAAATTTATGCTTGCCCCAAGATCACATAGGGCTTTTGCAAAGTCTGCACTCCCAATTGTGCAAGGAATAGTGAAGGAACCCGGATCTTCAAGTTTTGGTGCCATGGAGTGAACAATAGCACTCACTTGGTGAGTCATCTTAATGGTCTCACACACCATGGATCATTTTTTAGTCACCAAGTCCTTCATGAACTTAGCGTAGCCTAGAATTTTTCCAAGGCTTCAACCAAAGGAAAATTTATGGTAAGACTCTTCATCATATCAAAGAACTTTTTAAACTGGGTCTCTTGCTTCTATTTTTCCAATATCTGAGGATAGGGAGGAGGTGGCCTAGGGAATGGTGACTTTGGAGCCACCGGTTCCGGCATGCCAATTATGTGTTCCCTAGACGGGTTCACATTTCTACCCAAATCCTCCCCATTGTCATGAATGTCAATTCTTACCTCACCTTCAATTGGTTAATCCAATGCTTGCTCCACATCAGTTGGTATCTCATCTTGAGGTACAACTTCATCATCAACAACAACCTTCTTTTGCCCCGTAGTACTTGCTTCCCCACCTTTTCCACTCCGAGTGGTTACCGCCATACCATGACCGGTGTTGTTGTTGTTCCCACCCTTGGGGTTAACCACCGTATCACTTGGTAGTGCATCCTTCGGGCGTGTGTTTAAGGCTTGTGAAATATGGCCCATTTGTACTTCAAGATTTCGGATAGTAGTGTGAGAGGATATCTGGGCATCAGATTCTGCATTCCTCTCCATCATATGTTTGAACATGTTTTCTATCCGACCCATTTCCGAGCTTGAAGAACTTTTCACATGAGATTGATATGGAGGAGGGTTGCTTGGTTGTTGGTATATCGGGGGCCTTTGAAAACCCAACCCCCGATTACCTTCACCTCCCCAATTGTTGTTGTTATTTCTTCCATTCCAATTCCCTTCATTGTTGTTCCCCCATTGTCGGCCATTATTGTTATTCCATTGACGATCATTGGTATTGCTCCAATGTCTAGCATTGTTATTGTTCCAGTTTCGTGGCCTTTGGTTCCCCCAGTTTTGTGTATTACCTTGCCCTTGGTAGTTGTTTGCATACATAACATCCTCATCTTGGTCATTATAACTTTCATCTTGTTCATGACCACTTGCCCCTTGATCACCTTGATCACCATGGTTTTGCCTAACATTCCTCCGAGGTCTCCTTTGGTTTCCTTGCATATGAACTCCTTCCATAGAATTTACTTGCTTAGGCCCTTGCAAATGTTGGGGTTGGGATTTAGCAAGTTGGTTCATGGTTGTTGTAAGCTCGGCAATTGTTTGCCCTTGTTCTTGGAGTTCCTTATGTAGACTATTCACACCGGTTCCCCCTTGAGGCACATTTGCTCTACTTTGCCAAGCCGAAGATGTGTCGGCCATTTCATCAAGAATCTCACATGCCTCCGGGTATGTCAACTTCATAAAATTACCACTGGCCAATTTGTTGACCACACATTTATTTACCGTGTTGATTCCCCGGTAGAATATTTTTTGTATCATATCCTTGGTTATGTCATTGTTAGGACATTACTTGACCATGGTTCTATAGCGTTCCCATATTTCATGTAGGGGCTCGTTTGGCTCTTGTTTGAATGCCAAAATCTTATCTCGAAGGGCTGCCATGTGGCTTGGGGAGAAAAACTTTGCAATAAATTTATCTACAAGCTCGTCCCAAGTGGATATAGAATGGTTTGGGAGACATCAAGCCAATCCAATGCTTTTCCCCGAAGTGAGAACGAAAACAACTGTAACCGTAATGCGTCCTCGGACACATTAGTTTGCTTACTCCCCCAACATGTATCAACAAAGCCTTTGAGATGCTTATAGGCATTCTGGTGGGCGGCTCCGGTGAAGTATCCTCTTTGCTCTAGGAGAGTGAGCATAACATTTGTGATTTGGAAGTTCCCCGCTCGAATCCTTGGCGGGACTATTGAACTAGCATACCCCTCGTTTGGAAGGACCCGAGGAGCAGCTCTAGGAGCTGGAGGTGGGGGAGGTTCTGGAACATCATCCTGAATATTGGCCTGTCGGCCTCTTCTTTGTGGAGGAATTTGATTGATTTCATCTTCTTGATTGTCATAAACCTCCTCCCCTGAATCACATTTCCTAGCGGATCGGCCATTGTACCTAAGTACACAAAACAAGGAAGTTAAAAAATATATAAATAAAGAGAAACACACTACGCTTCTAGTCACAAATATAGTCACGCCGTTAAAGCTCCCCGGCAACGGCGCCAAAAAGTGACGGCACCTCACCCACACTACTATATAAGTATGAAGGCAAGGGTCGTGTAGATTCTACCCGAATGGTCGGGATCGAATCCACAGGGAGCCTATAGATGGGAGTGAGTGTATAAGTGATCTAAAAGGGTCGAGTGTCTTTAATTGCACTTATAATCATTTGTTAGTGTTGAACTATACTAAGTGTATTCTATTGTTTGTAAGCTAATTAATGAGTAACTTTGTTTTTTTTTTTTTGTTGTTTTCTAATATTGATAAGGGCACTAGGGTCGTGTCTGTTTCCTAGGTGGATACACAAAGGGATTCAATTCTAAGGTCGGGGAATTTGCTAGGGATATAGCTATAACCAGGTCCAATTGGGTGCCTAATAATCAAGCAATATAGGCTTATGTAGGGTATTATTCTCTCGAGGTTTAACCCGTTAACTAGGGCTCAAGTAGGGTTTTACCATTTCTGGGTTTAACCCCTTTGATTGGGACTACCAATCTCTTGATAATGCCCTAATTTCCTATTAGGCTAATTTCTAGACTCAAGTCTTCTTTCTCAAGAAAGACCCAAGTCATGAAAAGGTTAATTAGTGTTTGCAACCACTAATTATAGCAATAAAAACCTTGAAATAGCCTAAATATCCAACACCCATTAATTTCCCAACCTTAATTTCAAAACCCCATTACATACCCACACTAGGGTTGAGCCACAACCCTAGCTAATGGGTCTAGCTACTCATAATCAAAGATGAGAACAATGATAGAGAAGAAGAATAACCCATTTGATTGGTTCCTAACAATGAAATTGAAGTTTTCAATGTTAAAAATGCAAGAACAAAGCTAAAGAAATAGAAACCCTAAAATATTCACGAGCTCTCTACTCTGAAAAACAGCAGATATTACAAGATATGTAAAGGAATTACAAAATAGCCTATTTATAGTCTGCCAAATTTTCAGACAAAAATACCCCTGCAAGACCACAGCGGACCGCAAAAACACGATCGCGGTCCGTGAAAACATTGGCTGTTGATTTCTGGTAAGTGTCGACCGCGGACCGCGAAAAGAGGACCGCGACCGCGGTGAACACTTGTGTCATGACTCGACCTCATTGGATTGCCACCACGGTCCGCGAAACTTTGACCGCGGCCGTGGTGGGGACTTGCAATTCTCTGGAGCTCACTGGAACTCCACTGTGGTCCGCGAAACTACGACCGCGGCCGCGGTGGATGATGGACTTGTTTTCGAGCTTCACTGGAATGCCATTGCGGTCCGCGAAACTACGACCGCGGCCGTGGTGGATAATTGGTTCACACTTGACCTTACTGGACCTCCACCGCGGACCACGAAATAAGGACGCGGTGGCCTTCTTTGTCTTGAGCAACCTTGTTAGGTTTGATCCTTGTGCCAGATTCACTCCTATTTTGATCATATTTTAGACTGAATGCCTCCGTTTCTGGTTCAATCCTGCAACAAGCACAACGTATAAGCTTTCGGGGCCATTTTGTGTAAAATTGTATCCAAAATTCATGTATAAGGTCACGGAAAATGAGGCAAAAATCCAAGTTATCAGCGCCCCCTATTTCCTCCCCTTTCGGGTCGGTCAGGGTATTCAACATTATTGGGACAACTCATTTCCTTTTGGGAAAAGGGTGAGGAATTGAAGAGTTTCCATATAACGAGTTAAGGTGCGTTAGGGCACCTACTAAAGGTTATTTACAAACGCAGATTAGATAACCAGAGATAGGGTAAGGGCTTGAAATTACTTCAAGGGGGAGGTGTTAGGCACCGCTCGAAGTCCACAACTGTGGTTCCCGGCCCAAACAAACTTTGTGAACAGATAGCATACAAGCAATAAACACATAGTCAAATAGATGAAGGTTTTGAGAAGATTTGCAGTCCAAGCACACATATGTGCTTAAGTTTAAAAGATTTAAAGTCTAAGCACATATCCAAAGTTCTGGAGGTTTTACAATCTAAGCACACATGTGTAAGGGATAGGGGGTCCTAGGTTGTTTATCCTATAGGATCACATCAGTATAATGCTCGGTAATCACTCCTCAGAAGAGGGGCTACTCGTGGCATTAAGGCACCGGATATCATATCCATGTATACCCTTTTCCCACCCCTTAGCGGTTATTAAGCAAGTTTATTTAACGACATCTATGCGTGTTGTTACCCGTCCCTTCTAATGGCCCTGGAGGAATTTAGGACCTCAAAATATAGGCATTTCTAGACAAAACTCCCTAAGGTTAAAAGGATAAAATTCTAAGAGACAGGCAAGAACAAGTAGGACTTTACAAATAAATGCGGGAAAAGCAGTTTAAAAGGCTCAGATTTACCTCCACAGATATTGCACATTAACAGCACGTCTCAAACACAAAGCTAGAGGAAGTTTTATTAGACAGAATCCTAAAACAGGATATCTGAGTGAATACCAATGCACAGAAGTATGCAGCTTGTTTATAAACTCAATAGCAAGGACCTAATCAGCTTGCCTACTGGTTTTAAAAAAAAAACTGTTAGCCCTTAGGCAGCAAACGCAATCAAAACAGTATTCATTTTTAAGAGATTGATTACCTACGGCTTGGTTAGGCATGGGGTTGTGCATAGTGACTACCAGAATTATTAAACAATTCAGAGGTTGTTTTATCTAAATCATGCAGTTCTAAGTGATGTAAATATGAGAATGTAGAGATAGTTACCAATCTCTATTAAGAACATACATGGTAATCATATGCAACGTTGTTTTGTACCTTTTCATGAATCAGCAGTTTAAACTACGCGTAGTTAAGTAAATGTAAATAAAATCCTAGAGCATGGTATCTAGTATGCACACGTGAATGCAGGGTGGCTAGGATATAATTTCAGGATGCACAGGATTACCAAAGCATGATTTCTAAAATGCACAGAGAATTACAGAGTTGTTAAGAATGATTCATGAATGCACAAGAGTATTAATTTTATCGCCTAAGGAGCAGGATTTCTAACTGGTAGGCACAAGCATAAATTGAGGTATGTTGTATGTTAAAGCAGTAAACATGAAAAATCCTTAAAGACATGACATCTAATGCATGTTTGGCATGTTGATCCTAAGCATGGATGCTAATGCAGATATAGGAAATGTAAAGCTTAAGGCATGAGTTCTACCCAGTGGCATCGATAAAATTATATAGCTATCCCCTCCCATTTCACTAGCCAACCCCAATATTCATTTACAAATAAATATTACAAACCATCTTAATAAATTACATAAATAGATAAAGGAAAAGAAGAAGTTAAACTAAAGAGAGCCTGAAAACTGGCCCAGACTTCTAGAACCTCAAGTGCCCAAATGTTTCATAGCCTTTCGCATATCTGGGTGTGTCAAAGTTCCCTAAGGACCTCAAGGGATCCCGGGCAGTGCTCACACCCAGATTTCATAACCATAATTGAGTAAGTGCAGTGTGTAAGGGCCAGTTAGATATCCCTAAGCAGTCACACATTAGAGGGACATAACATAAATATCTAAGAGTCGAGTGAGAGTTCTTGTCATAGTTTTGAAAATATTGAGTAGGAAAACAGTTTGAAAAGAGACTTGTTTGAAAGATTTTGTAAAGAACTACACAGTTATGTCGTAAAACAGTTTTTGAAAAGAGAGTAGAGCAGCAAGCAACAGTCCAGACATAGCACCCAAAACAGGTTCATACACAGCAAAAGAATACAGAACCAAGTAAGGTTCAGCAACACCAAACAGGGGTATTGGAGGATTGGGGACACATAAGGCACATAGGTAAGAACATAGTTTCAGGAACACTTAAGTACAGAATCAACAATATGCTAGGGGGCATCCAGGGATCAAGGATATAGCATAAACTTTAGGATTACTCAGCACCGAATAACATAAGGTACAAATTATTTTGCCACAGAAAAGTTCATGCCAATAATCAGAGAAGCATAAGTCAGGCAGAATCTTATTGAGGTATACTAAAAGGGGGATAGAATTTCATAAGCATGATGAGTCTAAGGGATGGTAGTACATAACATGCTAAGTGAACAACAGTGCAAGCATGTCAAGTGCAGACATCGCAGCAAAACCATAGGTAAAACATATTAGAAACAAGATGAATTGAAGTACGAAAAGAAACATATTGTTTTTGAAACTTAAACTGAAATTAGGACATACCAGTATAGGAGATAGCAAAAATAGAATGAAGAGTAAAGGGGGTGGAATAATCAGCCTTGGCTTGCAGCCGACTGATAATAGCAAGTAACCAGAAGGAGAGCAGAAGAGAGTATTTGTGTATACGAGAGAATTTTGAAAAATGTGTTTGTGTGTTTGAATGAAAAAGCAGTGTATATATAGTTTAAGACTAGGTAGAAAATAAGGCCAGAATCATAGTTAAGCAGTAATTATAGAACTATGTACCAATTAGAATCAGATCAGTATAAGTACTCTCTTTAATTAAGGAGTTAGCTTCAAATGGTAATATGCAGATGATAAATAAGGAAGGAAATCATATAAGGTTGAATATAACACATAAGAAAATAGTTTCAGCACAGCATAATTATAGAACATGTAATAAAGGCTAGCTTCAACATATTCTAATTAAGGAAAATACTTAAGAATCAGTTGACAGCAGGCTCGACCATAGATTAAGGTAAGAAAATATCTTAAAGGTTAAAATCAGTAGAGAATATCACAAAAAATCAGTGAAGGATCAATCATAGAGATTCAAAGATTCAAATATAGCAACTAGTACTGATTTAGGAGAAATTAACACAAATTTATGAGAACAAGCAGAATAAACACATAACTGGCAAAATCAGAAACCCTAATTGGCCAAATAGGGTAAAATCATACAAAATTAGGGATTCACATAGAGCATAGTACGAATTGACAGAATAAACATGATATAGGCGGAAGAAGCAAAGAATCAGAAACCCTAATAAGCAAAATAGGGTAAAATCACAGAAAACTCAGAACGAATTCATAAATAACAGACATGCTAATAAATCATATGAACAAGTAAGCAAGAACAGACTCAGAACCCATGATTAAGACCAAGAAACTTAGGGTTTTAACATAATAAGTTAGACAAAAGGGGAAAAAACTTAAATAAACTTTTAAACATAGTGAAAATCATAGAATAATACTAAAATCAGAAGGAAACCCCATTTTGAAAAGGGGTTACAAAACCCTAGTTTGAAGATGAAGAGTCGTTTTAGTGATATCGGAAAATCTTTTAAGGAAAGCAGCAAAATAACTCAGAATATACCCAGATCTATTGCAGATCTAAGAAATCAAGCGTTAAAATTAGGGTTTCAGAGAGAGAACCCAAAGAGAGAGAGAGTCGGCTTAGAAACCACAGGTTCTAGCCGGAGATGGGAGGATCTTACTTGGACGGCCTGAGAATGACATAAAAACCATGGTAGGTGAGTGAACCGCCTTCTGGTTCCTTTGAGGACCTCAAGGCAGCAATAACCCGGTGTAGGAAGGAGCCATGGAGGATGGGATGGTGATGAGACCACCATAGTTACCGGCAAGTCGACGGCCGGTGAGAGCTTAGGTTTAGCAGAGAGAGTTTGAGAGATAAGAGAGATGTGTAACGGTGGAGTGAAAGAGAAAAATGAGACGGGAAGGGGGGTAGTCTCTAGAGTTAATTAAGAAAAGGGGAGATCTGGACCGTTGATTAAAATTGATCAACGATCCAGTTTAGACAAGGGATTAGGTTGGGTAGGATAATGTATTGGGCCTGGGGTATTTGGGCCATTTTTAATCAAACTTGGTTCTGGTTTAATTAGGCTATAAATGAAATGAAAGTGGCTGTTTGTTAAATACCTAATGTAAATTAATTAAAGAAATTTATAAAAATAGTTGTTAATTATAAAAAATAAATTTCATGCGTAGAAAATAATTAAAAATGATTACTTAGTATTTTAAAAATACAAATGATTAATTTCTGGATAAAAATAGTATAAAATCGTATGATTGGGCTATAATTGCAATAAATTATTGCAATTATAGCCAAAAGGTGTCAATCTGGCTAATTATGAAATAATTTGGTCTTAATAGGACCAAAATAATTAATGAACCCCATAAATGCTTTTGAAATTATTTTGTAATGCAATTTCATAATTATTTATTAGGAATAAAATGTTGGATAGATTAATACAAATATAGGGAAATTGTGGGAAAATATCAATTACTGTTTATACATAATTTTCAAGCTACATATGCAAATTCAAAATATTTTGAGGAAAAATTGGGTATTAACAGCTGCCCCTCTTTACCCGGAAAGGATGAAAGAGTTTGTCGAGTAAAGACATGATGGCCGATTTTGACCGAGCGAAATGGTTTGGAGAGATTTAGGCCGCACCCTGATTTCTGAGCTGCCTACATATCCTAGGTTTTACAGGAATCAGGTTGTATGTAGTTCCGGATGCATCGGAGAAGTATACTGATGAATTTATCACAAGATGGACATGACCTTTAGGGATGAGCGAATGAACGGTTTGCGGGATATCAAGTTTGATATGGTTGGGAAGACTGGTGCGGGATTGCTCCTACTGGGAAGCCGCTGCTCGCCTACTTACCTGCAAATACAAGAAATACAGGACTATATTATGCATAAATTTAAACATAATGCAAGCTCCCATTGGACTATGAATGTTGTCTTCGGACAGTTAGGTATGACGTCCTCAGACCATGATGTCCTGGTTCATGAATTGTTTGATGAAGGATTCTCATGCCATGAAATGATGTTTCGGGCCATGAAGATGGTGCCTCCGAACGATGACGCCTTTGAATAATGATATGCAAAACTGAGAGAGATCTTCAGGCCATAACATGACGCTCTCGGGCCATGAAGATGGTGCCTCTGAACTATGACGCCCTTGGACAGGTTGGCGATATTTCAGCCCATGATATAATATGATGCTTGACAAAACAGAGCTTAGTCTTGCGAGTTGAATGGAAGAGCTTAGCCCGAAAGAGAAGCGAAGTAAAATGTGCTTGAGAGACAGCGCTTAGTCTCGATGAAAAAGTAAATTCGAGGCAGAGCTTAGCCTTATGCAGATAGGAAGGCAGCGGTTACCTTATGCAAATGGGAGGTGGAGCTTAACCTCGTGCAAAAATGGAGACAGAGCTTAGTCTCATGCAAATGAAGGCAGAGCTTAGCCTTATGTAGACGGAAGGCAGATGATTAGCCTTATGCAAATGGGACATAGAGCTTAACCTCATGCAAAAATGGAGATAGAGCTTAGTCTCATGCAAATGAAGGTAGAGCTTAGCCTTATGCAGACGGAAGGCAGATGATTAGCCTTATGCAAATGGGAGGTAGAGCTTAACCTCATGCAAAAATGGAGACAGAGCTTAGTCTCATGCAAATGAAGGCAGTGCTTAGCCTTATGCAGATGGAAGGTAGATGATTAGCCTTATGCAAATAGGAACAAACAGCAAATGCTAGTAGAATTTCTTAACTGGTAATAGGTTGTGGTATTGCAATTGTTGCGAGAACTGTGACTATGGAGCATGTTCGCCCTTTTGTGCTGATAGTAAACTTTGCGACTGTGTTGAAGTTTGTGACTTTGAAACCTGTTTGTTTTTTGCTCCTGCATCCAAAGAAAAATTGTGAGATCTGTAGGTGGGGAATGTTGGTTCGTATCTCCATTGTCTTTACTTGCTTCGCTCTGCTTGGTCTGATAATTCTGTTTGTGTCATCGGGGTAGCGTTTGGCTAAACAGAGCTATATTTTGAAAATGTATGCATGATTTTGCAAAGACATAGTATAAAATATGTTTTAAGAAATTTAAATGAACCGATGACCGTGACATGGTTCAAGACATTGCAACCACTCATGCTACGTAATATTGAGGGTCCTCCTCAAAATTTTTCCCCAGTTAGATGGTTGATGATTCTGACCGTTGTACATGCTGCGATCAGCTGAACTTGCTTCGGAATTTTGAGGGTCCTTCTAAAAATTCAGCCCCAGTTTCCAATTGCGGGGGAAATGAGATTTTTATTGAATTATGACTGAACCCATAGGGCTGCCTACGTATCCCCTCTTAAACGGGAATCAGGTCAGGCGTAGTTCAATTTACATCATTGAAGAAAAGCACAGAAAGTTACACATAATATCGTTCGACTTCATCTGAATTGATTATCTTTGGCCAAAATTCTCCGTCCATTTCTGCAAGTATGAGAGCTCCTCCTGTCAATAATCGGTGAACCATATACGGACCTGCCAGTTGGGAGAAAATTTCCCTTTGGCTTCGTCTTGATGGGGAAAGATCTTATGTAACACCAGCTGCCCCTGTGTGAACTGTCTTGGCTTGACTCTCTTGTTGAAGGCTCTGGACATTCTACTCTGATAAAGTTGACCATGACATATTGCATTCATCATTTTCCCATCTATGAGGGCCAACTGCTCGTAGCGGCCTTTTATCCATTCTGCGTCGCTGAGCTCATCTTCTTGTATGATTCTTAAGTAAGGGATCTCCACTTCGGCAGGGATAACAGCTTTCGTACCATAAACCAGTAAATAAGGAGTTTCCCCGGTTGATATGCGGACTGTGGTACGGTATCCCAGTAAGGCGAATGATAATTTTTCATGCCACTGTTTGTGATTTTCTATCATCTTTCTAAATATCTATTTGATGTTCTTACTGGCGGCTTCCACATCTCCATTCATCTGTGGTCTATAGGCTGTGGAATTCTCGTGCTTGATTTTGAAAGTCTCGCACATGGCTTTCATCAAATAACTGTTGAGATTGGATCCGTTGTCGGTGATGTTTGACTCCGAAACCCCGAACCGAGAAATGATACGGTCACGGACAAAATCTTCCATGACTTTCTTAGTCACTGCTTTGTATGATTCCCTTTCGACCCATTTGGTGAAGTAATCAATAGCTACTAGGATGAAACTGTGTCTATTTGAGGTTGTAGGCTCGATTGGTCAAATAATGTCCATTCCCCAGACGATGAATGGCCAAGGTGATCTTGTTGCATTGAGATCATTTGGGGGTACCTTTATCATATCTGCATGTACCTGACATTTATAGCATTTTCGGACATATTGGATGCAGTCCATTTCCATGGTCATCCAAAAGTCACCGGCTTTAAGTATTTTCTTTGCTAAGACAAAACCATTCATGTGTGGGCCACAAGCCCCAGCATGTATCTCTTCAAGTAGTCTGGAATCTTCCTTTGCATCGACACATCTCAATAATCCCAAGTCGGGAGTTCTCCTGTATAGGTTTCCTCTGCTGAGAAAGAAATTGCTGGACAATCTCCGGAGCATGCATTTCTGAGTGTGATTTGCAATATCTGGGTACTCTCTCTTTGACAAGTATTCCCTAATGTCGTGGAACCATGGTCTCCCGTCTGCTTCTTCTTCAATGTGGGCACAGTATGCCAGTTGGCTATGGACCTTTACTGGAATAGAATCAATGAAGTTCTTATCTGGGTGCTGTATCATGGATGATAGAGTGGCCAATGCATCGGTAAACTCGTTCTGAACTCTGGGGACGTGCCGAAATTCTGTCTTTGTGAACCTTTTCCTCAATTCCTGCACATGGTGAAAATATGGCAATATCTTGGAATTCTTGGTAGCCCATTCTCCTTATACTTAGTGTATTAGCAGATCTGAGTCACCAATTACTAGCAACTCCTGGATATTCATGTCAATGGCCATATTGAGCCCTAAGATGCAGACCTCATATTCTGCCATATTGTTGGTATAGGGAAATCTTAGTTTGGCAGATACCGGATAGTGTTGACCTGTTTTCGATATCAGGACAGCTCCAATGCCGACTCCTTTGAAATTGGCTGCTCCGTCGAAGAACATTCTCCACCTGTCATAGGATTCTGCAATGTCTTCCCCTATGAATGTCACTTCTTCATCGGGAAAATACGTTTTCTGGGGTTCGTATTCTCCTCCCACTGGATTCTCGGCAAGATGATTTACCAGTGCTTGCCCCTTGACCGTTTTTTGAGTCACATAGACAATGTCGAACTCACTCAACATGATTTTCCATTTGGCCAGTTTGACAATGGGCATGGGCATCTGAAAGATATATTTCAAGGGATCCATCCTTGATATGAGATACGTTGTGTAGACACAGAAGCAATGCCTCAGCTTCTGGGCTACCCAGGTTAGAGCACAGCAGGTACGTTCCAGTAGAGAATACCGTGCCTCATGTGGAGTGAACTTCTTACTCAGATAATAAATAGCCTGTTTCTTTCTTCCTGTCTCGTCGTGCTGTCCCAGAACGCAGCCAAAAGCTCCATCTAATACTGCAAGGTAGAATACCAAGGGGGTACCTAGCTCTGGCGGGACCAAGACTGGCAATGTTGACAAGTATTCCTTGATTTTGTCGAAAGCCTTTTGACAATCCTCGGTCCATTCGATCGCAGCATCTTTCTTCAGTGGACTGGGCTATGAATCGGCTGATGTAGTTAAGGCATCCCAGGAAACTCATCACATCTTTCTTGTTCTTTGACGGTGGAAATTCTTGGATGGTTTAGAACTTTTATGGATCCAGTTCTATTTCTCGGCGGATAACGATGAACCCAAGCAATTTCCCAGCAGGAACTCTGAACGCACACATTGCGGGGTTTAACTTCAAGTTGTGCTTTTGCAGCCTGTCGAAGAATTTTCTCAAATCTGTTGTATGGTTGGTGGCTCTCTTGTACTTAATGATGATATCATCCACATACACCTCAATTTCTTTATGTATCATATCATGGAAGATAGTGGTCATAGCTCTCATATAGGTGGCCCCAGCATTCTTTAGGCCGAACGGCATCATTTTATAACAGTAAACTCCCCACGGCGTAATGAAAGCCGTTTTCTCAGCGTCTTCCTCATCCATCCAAATCTGGTGGTAACCAGCAAAACAATCCACGAACGATTGAAGTTCATGCTTTGCACAATTGTCAATCAAGATGTGTATGTTTGGGAGAGGAAAATCATCCTTCAAACTGGCACGGTTGAGATCCCGGTATTCAACACAAACTCTGACATTTCCATCTTTCTTGGGTACTGGCACGATGTTGGCTAACCATGTCGGATATTCAACTACCCTGAGAACCTTGGCGTTGATTTTCTTGGTAACTTCCTCTTTGATTTTCAGACTCATATCAGGCTTGAATTTTCTGAGCTTCTGCTTTACCGGCAGGCACATTGTTGGTTGGTAACTTGTGAGCCACAATGGATGTACTTAGACCAGTTATTTCATCATACGACCATGCAAATATGTCTTCATACTCTTTCAAGAATTGTGTGTATTCCACTTTCTCTGATGGTGATAGATATGCTGATGCGAGTTTCCTTGACAGTTTCTGAATCTCCCAGGTTGACTATCTCGGTTTCGTCCAGATTGGACTTAGGTCTATTTTCAAAATCCTCAACTTCTCTGATAATTTCATAGGCTATGGTATCTTCTTCTTCTGAATCATTGTCCTTTTGTTGCGTTGTCTCATTGCATGTCACGGTCATTGGTTCATCAAGACAGGAAATAGTAGTGATGTAAGATAAAATAATGAGAGAAAATGATAATAAATGAATACAGATTCGTTGAAACATAAAAGTGATTTTCGAATGTTTTGGAACATTGGAGATTTTATTGGAAAATGCAAAAAATGGAAATACGGAAAAGGAAATCATTAGCAGAATGAAATAAACAATGCTTGTTCAGCCTTGCTACCTCGGGACTCGTCAAGCCTTGGATGGTCTGACAGTCCAATTCTTGAGAAACAATCCCTTGCTCACAGCTTGGATGGTAGGTCCTTCCTCCTCCTCCTCCTCCTCCTTCTCCTCAACAATAACACAGCAGTATATGTCACCATCTTCCAGGAATAGATCTTTCAAAGCTACTAGAGTTTCTTCTTCTTCTGACCCCTATATGATATCAGCTTGCTGGAAAGTCTGCTCCAAATGTGGTATAGGTTGTTCCAATGGATAGTAGGGACCGCTCCATGGCGGCGACCAGTCTTCGTACTCCTGCCAAGTGTATTTGTATCCCAGCCCAAAAGTGGTGCCATGGTGCTTCAACTGTATTGGTTTGGAAATCCCCTGAAGATTTTTCCCGAGTTCTCTGCCAGGCTCGTATCCACTCCAGTTAAGTATGCTTTCGATCTTACTGCCCCACCATTTGTCTTTATCCACTGCATTGACCCGTTCAATGTGGTGGTAGGTTTCTCCACCCAGCCTTCTTCTACGTTCAATCATCGGGATGGTCTGGCGACTATAGATAGGGTTTCTTCCATCTCCGTGGATGATTACTTCCTGGTGGTTCCATTCAAATTTCACTGTCTGATGCAATGTTGATGCCACAACCCCAGCGGCATGTATCCATAGGCGTCCCAACAACAGATTATAGGATGACGATGTGTCTATCACCTGAAATTCAATTTTGAACCATGTAGGTCCCTTCTGCAGACAAAGACTGATTTCGCCGATGGTAGACCTATGAGAAACGTCGAAAGCCTTTACATTCATAGATCCTTCTTTGATCTTGTGCAGTCCTTTGCCCAATTTCTTGAGTGTCGTCAATGGGCAGATGTTGAGGATGGATCCCCCATCAATCAGAATCTTGGTGATGAAGTAGTCCTCACATTGCACAGTGATGTGCAGCGCTTTGTTATGACTTAGCCCTTTAGGCGGCAGCTCGTCCTCATGGAAGGTAATCTGGTGACTTTCTAGTACTTGACCTACCATATTGGCCACTTATCCACTAGTTATGTTATTTGGCACATATGCTTCGTTCAACACTTTCATCAAAGCATTCATGTATGTCTCTGAATTCTGCAGCAATGACAGGATGGAAATCTGGGCTGGAGTTTTGTTCAGCTGATCAATGACTGAGTATTCCCTGGCCTGCACCTTCCTCCAAAGGTCATCTGGGCCTGTCTCAGTGACGGGTGTCCTGTTGGAAGCATTCTTTCTAGACTCTACCAGGTGTAGGTGTGTAGACCCTGCCGGTACTTGTCATCCCCTGTGCAGCACCAGCTTCTTCTATCTTGACTTTACCTTTCCTTCTTGCTTCAGCCGTGTAATCCCAAGGTACAGCCTTGTCGTTGAAAGGTGGCGTGGTTGACACTGTCATTGTGATTGGTGCAGCTACTTTCACTTCAAATGGAATGGGTGCCTTAGCAGGCGGCATAACTTCAACCTCGAATGGAAAATGTGTGTTTGCATGTGGTGCTATTTAAAACTTGAATGGGAGTGACGCAGTTACCTCGACGTCTCCGGATGGGTGAATCTGGACTATGATGGGATTAAGAGTGACTGCTCGCTTCTTTGGGTCGTCACCTACTATGATTAACCCGATCGACCCCTCTGGGTCCCAATCTTCTTCATTCTCTATCATGTTGACACCCCTATGGTCTGCAAGAGGATTGTTGAGAACATTGGGAGCAGCTTCTTTTGCTTGGATGACCTTGTTATCGATCAAAGACTGGATCTTATCCTTCAATGAGCGACATTCATCAATTGTATTCCCCTTCATGTCGGAATAGTATGCACAATTCTTGTTTGGATTAACCCATTGGGATGGATTTTCAGGGGTTATATCAGGGATAGGAGTGACATAACCAGAAGCTTTTAATCTTTCATACAGTTGGTCGATAGGTTCAGCAATGGCAGTGTATTGTTTAGGAGGTCTGCGATTAAAGTTGAGTCGAGGTCTCGGGAAATTTTGGATAGCAGGGGGTGATTGGAAGTGAGATGGCTGCGAGTTCTAGGTATGATCAACGGGAGCTGGTCAGGAATATCTGGGGGAAGAAGGCTGATATGTAGATGGTGGAGATGGCTGATATGTTGTGGAGGTGCTGACTGATAGGTAGGCGAGGATGCTTGATAGGTGAGTGGGGAAGTTCTGTATACCAACGGGGATTTGGGTCCCTGTGCAACCATTACCGTTCCTGCATCTTTCTTCTTGGATATACCACCAGACTACAAGGCTTTGTTGGTGGCCTGTAGGGCCTCAAAGTTAGTGACCATTCCACTCTTGATACCTTCTTCAATTCTCTCACTCAGCTTGATGATGTTAGAGAATTTGTGGTTTTCAATCACCACTAACCTCTCATAATACTGCGGGTCTTGTGTGCGAATGAAGAATTTGTTCATTTTTTCTTCCTCTAGAGCAGGCCTGACCTTGGCTGCTTCAGATCTCTAGCAAGCGGCATACTCTCGAAAAGTTTCGGTGGGCTTCTTTTTAAGGTTCTGGATGTAGAACACGTCTGGTACGTTCTCCGTAATGAACCTGAATCGGTCTATGAAGTCTGATGCCATACTTACCCAGTCAGACCACTTCTTAGGGTTTTGGGTGATGTACCAAAATAAAGCATCTCCTGTGAGGCTCCTCATGAACAATTTCATGAGAATCTTCTCGTCTCTTCCTACTCCAACCAATTTATCACAATAGGTCCTCAGATGGACCCTGGGATCACCTGTACCATCGAACATTTCGAACTTAGGAGGTTTGTAACCCTCTGGTAGTTCAACATCGGGATGTATGCAGCGATCTTCGTAGTTCAACCCTTCGACTCCCTTCAACGCCCTGAACTCGACTAATCAGTTTCTTGAGTTCCTCGGCCAAATTCTTAATGAGCATATCCTTCTCACTGTATTCAGGTGTGTAAGCAACGTGTTGGGTGGAGTGAAGTAGAGTCTCCACATATATGGGGTTGTTCTGATGACCTGGTGTTTGAGCATAGAGGTGGTCACTTGTGGAGTCTTGTGGTTCAGGGATAATTAGCGGGGTATTCCTTAGAGCGTGGAAAGTGTTGTGCTGGTGTTGTGGTGGGATAATTTGTTTTTTCGATGGAGTTGTATAATGATGAGTTGTGGGAGGGTTCCGTTTGTTTGGGGTGTTCTGAGGAGGTATGGGATTTTGAGTGACATCTAGGACACTGAGTGAGAAGGATAAATTTGCCAAGTTCCGGACATGCTCAAGATCCCCTTGGAGTTTCAACAACCTTTGCTCGAGTTGTGACATAGCATCATTCTGAACCTGAGTACCTTGATTGTCAAGAGCTTCTGTTTGTTCCACTGGCGTTGTGTTTTCTTGTCTGATGTTGCCCAAATCTTCCATTTTTCCTTCGCCTTTGCCTTTAGGTAGACTATGAGGAGGAGGAGGTGGAGGGCCCCCTGGATCTTGTGCGATATGATGATGATTCTAGAATGCACGAACCAAACTTTGGGGAGGGGGATAATCAAAAGAAACAAAAAAACAAAAGGTAGCTAAGTGAGTGAGGATTGTGAGAAAATATTGCAGTATTTAAACACATAGTGCAGGAATAAAAGCGTGTCCTAATTTGGGAGCCTCGTTGTGCCAGAGGTAGGCCTAGCGACAAGTTGATTTTGGAGAACTTAGATGCAAAAATGCCTCATTTCATTAATGTAAAATAGACGAGTCCAATACGACACTAAAATAATGAGCAGGAAAATAAGGTTAGACCCTTACCCCCACCAGACTCGACTATTTATACACTTATGATTAGCATGCATGCATTTAGTTCTCCAAATAAATGCACAGAACGTGACTGCGTCTGTTGGGATTATGAAAAACCCGGTGGACTTTTGGATAAGGCTGTCTTAAAGGGTTATCGTGCGGATGACACGTTAACCTGGATAGGTTTGACCATGATGCATGTACATTATAACAGAGTAAGGTTTCTATGGGGTTTTAGACTGGTACCCTCAAGCGGAAAACTTGAGGGGGAAAGGCACAGAACCATCGATTGCACCGCTGATCGACTAGTTTTACCGCAAATAAGCCTTTCCGAATTTAGGGGTGATATAAAATGGAAGGGCGCAAACACTCATCAAGCGTTGCTATA
Source organism: Nicotiana knightiana (assembly GCA_005239525.1). Taxonomy (NCBI): domain Eukaryota; kingdom Viridiplantae; phylum Streptophyta; class Magnoliopsida; order Solanales; family Solanaceae; genus Nicotiana; species Nicotiana knightiana. The sequence goes on along the minus strand of ML434376.1, from coordinate 12,683 downwards.
GGATTTGTATAGGCACGAGTGGAATATGATGTTGAGCATGATTTATGCAATAATAAATGAGAAATTAAAGCATGTTGTCATGTATTTGCAAGTTATGAAAGCGGTAAATACAATAGTTATAATTGAAAAAGCAGTAACAAAAAACAAAAAGAAACATATCAGTTTTGATTCTGAAAGGAATAAATACTTGAAAGAGATAAACAATTAATGGCACATAAAGGGAGGGAAGGGAAAGGTCGCAAGTATTAAAAAAGTAAACACAAGTTCACAAAGCAGTTTGGAGAATAGTAAGAGCCTAGGATAATCCCCAGCAGAGTCGCCATGCTATCGCGCCCCTTTGTTTCCTCCCCTTTCGGATCGGTCAGGGTATTCGGCATTATTGGGACAACTCGTTTCCTTGTGGGAAAGGGGTAAGGAATTAAAGAGTCGCCACCTAACGAGTTAAGGTGCGTTAGGGAACCTACTAAAGGTTATTTACAAACGCAGATTAGATAACCAGAGATAGGGTAAGGGATTGAAATTACTTCAAGGGGAAGGTGTTAGGCACCCCTCGAAGTCCACAACTGTGGTTCCCGGACCAAACAAACTTTGTGAACAAATAGCATATAAGCAATAAACACATATGTAAATAGATGAAGGTTTTGAGAAGATTTGCAGTCCAAGCACACATATGTGCTTAAGTTTAAAAGATTTAAAGTCTAAGCACATATACAAAGTTCTGGAGGTTTTACAATCTAAGCACACATGTGTAAGGAATAGGGGGTCCTAGGTTGTTTATCCTATAAGATCACATCAGTACAATGCCCGGTAATCACTCCTCAGAAGAGGGGCTACTCGTGGCATTAGCGTACCGGATATCATATCCATGTCTACCCTTTCCCACCCCTTAGTGGTTATTAAGCGTGTTTATTTAACGACCTCTATGTGTGTTGTTACCCGTCCCTTCTTAATGGCCCTGGAGGAATTTAGGACCTCTAAATATAGGCAGTTCTAGAAAAAACTCCCTAAAGTTAAAAGGATAAAATTCTAAGCGACGGTCAAGAACAAGTAGGACTTTACAAATAAATGCGGGAAAAGCAGTTTAAAAGGCTCAGATTTACCTCCACAGTGCAATAAATAGCACGTCTCAAACACAAAACAAGAGGCAGTTTTATTAGACAGAATCCTAAGACAGGATATCTGAGTGAATATCAATGCACAGAAGTATGCACCTTGTTTATAAACTCAATAGTAAGGACCTAATCAGCTTGCCTACTGGTTTTAAACAGTATTCATTTTTAAGAGATTGATTACCTACGGCTTGCTTAGGCGTGTGGTTGTGCATAGTGACTACCAGAATTATTAAACAATTCAAAGGTTGTTTTACCTAAAACATGTTGTTCTATGTTATGTAAATCTGAGAATGCAGAGATAGTTACCAATCTCTATTAAGAATAGACATGATAATCATATGCGAGGTTATTTTGTACCATTTCATGAATCAGTAGTTTAAACTAGGCGTAGTTAAGTAAATGTAAATGAAATCCTAGAGCATGGTATCTAGTATGCACACGTGAATGCAGGGTGGCTAGGATATAATTTCAGGATGCACAGGATTACCAAAGCATGATTTCTAAAATGCACAGAGAATTATAAAGTTGTTAAGCATGATTCATGAATGCGCAGGAGTATTAATTATATCGCCTAAGGAGCAGGATTTCTAAGTGGAAGGCACAAGCATAAATTGAGGTAGGTTGTATGTTAAAGCAGTAAACATGAAAAAGCCTTAAAGACATGATATCTAATGCATGTTTGGAATGTTGATCCTAAGCATGGATGCTAATGCAGATATAGGAAATGTAAAGCTTAAGGCATGAGTTCTACCCAGTGGCATCGATAAAATTATATAGCTTTCCCTTCCCATTTCACTAGCCATCCCCAATATTCATTTACAAATAAATATTTCAGAGCAGCTGAATAAATTACGTAAATAGATAAAGGAAAAGAAGAAGTTAAACTATAGAGAGCCTGAAAATTGGCCCAGACTTCCAAAACCTCAAGTGCCCAAATGTTTCATAGCCTTTCTCATATCTAGGTGTGTCATAGTTCCCTAAGGAACTCAAGGGATCCCGGGCAGTACTCATACCCAGATTTCATAACCATAATTGAGTAAGTGCAGTGTGGAAGGGCCAACTCTAATGCATCACAGTTCAGAGGGATCTCATAGGGATCCCTAAGCAGTCACACATTAGAGGGGCAGAACTTAAATATCTAAGAGTAGAGTGAGAGTGCTTGACATAGTTTTGAAAATATTGAGTAGGAAAACAGGTTGAAAAGAGACTTGTTTGAAAGATTTTCTAAAGAACTACAGAGTTATGTAGTAAAACAGTTTTTGAAAAAAAAGTAGAGCAGCAAGCAATAGTCCAGACATAGCACCCAAAACAGGCTCATACACAGCCAAAGAACACAGATGCAAGGTAGCTTCAGCAATACCAAACAGGGGTAATAAGGGATTGGGGACACATAAGGCACATAGGTAAGAACATACTTTTAGGAACACTTCAGTACAGAATCAACAATATGCTAGGGGGAATCCAGGGATCAAGGATATAGCATAAATTTTAGGATTACTCAGACTCGAATAACATAAGGTACAAATTGTTTTGCCACAGAAAAGTTAATGCCAATAATCAGAGAATCATAAGTAAGGCAGAATCATATTGAGTTATACTAAAAGGGGGATAGAATTTCATAAGCATGCCGAGTCTAAGGGAGGGGAGTACATAACATTCTAAGTGAACAACAGTGCAAGCAGGTCAAGTGCAGACATCGCAGCAAAACCATAGGTAAAACTTATTAGAAACAGGATGAATTGAAGTACTAAAAGAAACATATTATTTTTGAAACTTAAACTAAAATTAGGACATACCAGTATAGGATATAGAAAACACAGAATGAAGAGTTAAAGGGGTAGAATAATCAGCCTTGGCTTGCAACCGGCTGATAATAGCAAGTAACCAGAAGGAGAGCAGAAGAACGTATTTGTGTATACGAGAGAGTTTTGAGCAATGTGTTCGTGTGTTTGGATGAAAAAGCAGTAATTATGGAACTATGTACCAATTAGAATCAGATCAGTATATGCACTCCCTTTAATTAATGAGTTAGCTTCAAACGGTAATATGCAGATGATAAATAAGGAAGGTAATCATATAAGGCCGAATATAACACATAAGGAAATAGTTTTAGCATAGCATAAGTATAAAACATGTAATAGAGGCTAGGTTCAACATATTCTAATTAAGGAAAATACTTAAGAATCAGTTGACAGCATGCTCAACCATAGATTAAGTAAGAAAATATCTTAAAGGTTAAAATCAGTATAGAATATCACAAAAAATCAATGAAGGATCAATCACAGAGATTCAAAGATTCAAAAATAGCAACTAGTACTAATTTAGGAGAAATTAACACAAATTTATGAGAACAAGCGGAATAAACACATAACTGGAAAAATCAGAAACCCTAATAGGCCAAATAGGGTAAAATCATACAAAATTAGGGATTCACATAGAGCATAGTATGAATTAACAGAATAAACATGATATAGGCGGAAGAAATAAAGAATCTGATTCCCTAATAAGAAAAATAGGGTAAAATCACAAAAAACTCAGAGCAAATTCATAAATAACAGACATGCTAATAAATCAGATGAACAAGTAAGTAAGAACAGACTTAGAACCCATGATTAAGACCAAGAAACTTAGGGTTTTAACATAATAAGTCAGACAAAAGGGGAAAAAACTTAAATAAACGTTTAAACATTGTGAAAATCATAGAATAATACTAAAATCAGAAGGAAAACCCATTTTGAAAAGGGGTTAAGAAACCCTAGTTATAAGATGAAGAGTCGTTTTAGAGAAATTAGAAAATCTTTTAAGGAAAACAGCAAAATAGCTCGGAATATACCCAGATATATTGCAGATCTAAGAAATCAAGCGTTAAAATTAGGGTTTAAGAGAGAGAACCCAAAGAGAGAGAGAGAATCGGCTTAGAAACCACAGGTTCTAGCTGGAGATGGGAGGATCTTACTCGGACGGCCTGAGAATGACATGAAAATCATGGGAGGTGAGTGAACCGCCTTCTGGTTCCTTTGAGAACCTCAAGGCAGCAATAACCCGGTGTAGGAAGGAGTCGTGGAGGCTGGGATGGTGGTGAGACCACCATAGTTACCGGCAAGTCGACGACTGGTAAGAGCTTAGGTTTAGCAGAGAGAGTTTGAGAGATGGGAGAGATGTGTAACGGTAGAGTGAAAGAGAGAAATGAGAGGGGAAGGAGGTAGTCTCTAGGATTAATTAAGGAAAGGGGAGATCTGGACCGTTCATTAAAATTTATCAACGATCCAGATTAGACAAGGGATTGGATCGGGTAGGATAATGTATTGGGCCTGGGGTATTTGTGCCGTCTTTAATCAGATCTGGGTCTGGTTTAATTATGTTATAAATGAAATGAAGTGTCTATTTGTTAAATACCCAATGTAAATTAATTAAAACAATTTATAAAAATAACTGTTAATTATAAAAAATGAATTCCATGCGTAGAAAATAATTAAAAATAATTACTTAGTATTTTAAAAATACAAATGATTAATTTCTGGATAAAAATGATTACTTATTATTTTAAAAATACAAATGATTACTTTGCAATTATAGCCAAAAGGTGCCAATCTGACTAATTATGAAACAATTTGGTCTTAATAGGACCAAAATAATTAATGAAACCCAGAAATGCTTTTGAAATCATTTGTAATGCAATTTTATAATTATTTATTGAAAATAAAATGTTGGATAGATTAATATAAATGTAGGGAAATTGTGGAAAAATATCAACTAGTGTTGATATAACAACCATGATGTGTTTGTGACCAAACTCTCGTGCATTCCTTGTGTTTTCTCCTTATATCTTTGTACACTTTGACCTCTGGTTTGTTGAGTAAGAGTGTTGCATTGAGATTAAGCACCTCAACACAGCCAATTTACCCAGATTTTGATGTCAAAACCAGTAGTTCAAGTGCTCTTTGATAAAACAACACTGAGCAAGATATTTTCCCCTTCCAGTCCTTACCATGCTTATGCTCATCCATAATTCCCCTTCAATGGAATGAGTACAAAGTACTAATACCACAATTGAAGGTTTGTTATTAGATGAGGCATGCTCACAGTAACGTTTTCTGCAAAAAAGGAAAATAACGTTGGATAAAAAAAATTCCTCTCCATGATCTCCTCCATAAGGATTTGATCATTAGAGAGCAATGAGTAATTTGTCTCATAATCAATATGTTCCTTCTTGATCTTTGGGTGGCTTCCTGTATATTCAGTTGGTCCATTCGATGAATTTGTCATTTTGATCATCAAGCCATCAGTGACCTTACATACACAAAGACTTCCAACTGTGCACCAGTGTTGAGTGCAGCATAATTCAATTACTTTTGCGTGTGTTTTGAGTATGCTATCCATTAGAATTGTAGTACAGCTCCCTTTTGGGTATTATTGGAGTGTTAATTTGATGTTGAACTTGAGACCACAACATCCCAACTATTCTCACATTTGGCTCCCAAAGGTAGTTGCTTAGTGTGAAATCATTGTGCAGCAGAATTTTCAGCAGCTTGCTCCTCCAATTGTCCATGCTTGTGCCTATCCTCAATTGTCTCCCAGTGGAATGAGTACCAAGTATTAGTACCACCAGCTTGTGATAGTCTAGCTGCTCTTCATATTGCCAAGAATCTAATCTTTCATGAATGAACCAAGCATATCGAAATTGATTGTCACTACGTGCGTGAGAGTCTTAATTCTGGATTGATTTCTCTGCATTTTGTGCCCAGCTCTCCCCAGCTTGCTGATATTATGACCAAGTTTCTTTCTGGACCTCTTCATCACGCTTTACTTGACAAGCTTAGTATGTTCTCACCCCAAGCTTGGGTTGGGGGTGGGGGGGAGGGGTGGGGTCTGTTGACATATATACACAGCCAAACTCTTCTCCGCGACAGGCCCAGCCAAATGGGTGATATCTTTAGCCTTGTAACAGTACTACTACAATTTTGCTTTAGTAGAATAGCCAGTTTTATATTTCATTTGTATAGCCACTTCATGTAACTATAAATACTTAGGACCTTTCTAGAAAGAGACAGAACACTCATTTTAATAAAGGTTCACATGATTTTCTCTCGTTCTCTCTCTCTCAGAATATTAGGGTATTTCAACAACAACAATCCAGTAAAATTTTATCAGTGAAGTCTGGGGAGGGTAGAGAGTACGCAGATCTTACCCCTACCCCAAAAGGTAGAGAGGTTGTTTCACCATTAACATATTATACCATTTATTTCTTTCTTCTTAGTTTTTCTTGTCGAACAATATAAATGTTGTGTAAAATTTCTCCCAATGCAACATTTCCATCACAATTTGGCGCCAAATATTTCTTAATCTGGCATTTACTTCTACGAAGTACTAATATTTAAATACAACACTAAGCATTTGATCTATACTATATTAAAAGTATAAAGACACTTAGCAAAATATCGTTCGCTTTTTTTTACCCTTTTAAACTATATTTTATATTGGACGAAATTATAATTTATGTTATTTTTCAAAATTTAGGACTTTAAAATCAACTAAAATTTTACTTATTAATTATTTCTTTATTTGAATTATGTAGGAAACCCTAATATTTTGGAATTAAAAATCGATTTAGAATTCACCATGTATAATTATTTTCTTTTTTGAACTATGTAATATAAAAAATGATATATTATGTTATAACAAGTGGTTATTAACGCGTTTGAAGATCTAAAGAAACATGAAAATCCATGCATAATGACTACTTCTTTTCCTACATATTTACCAATTTTTTTGGACACAATGTCCACCCTATATAAATCGTTTACCAATTCATTTTTACAAGAAAATAATATCATTTAACTTTGTGTAAGTTAAATCCTACATTAAGTGAAATTATACTTACAAATGTCATGAATGAAATTAAAATACATTAATGAGATTTAGACTAAAAAAAATAGAATTCAATGAAATTTACACCTAAGCCAACATGCAACTATTAGGATTTAATGAGATTTAGACTTAAAAACGAAAAAAGTAATTGTTTGTTGGTAGACTTCTTATTGAAACTAGAGTTTTAAAATTAAATCCATTTAAACATATTTTTCACTTTTAGTTTGCTTTTTCCTTTTTAAACCTAAAATTTCGTAGAAACAACACTAGGTAGCCACTTTAATGGGCTATTACTTAAGAACTAGCATGTTCATCCTGAATTTTAGTTTTTCAGTTAAATTTTTTGGGATAAAAATATTTTGAATTGTCCTGAAATTAAGATTTTTAGTTTAAAATTTCAGGACAAAATAAGCATCGGCTAATCTCTAAATAGCATCCCTGAGAATGACTATCTATGCACTTGCCCCAAAATTTTAAGAGATCCAACTATAAGTAATATTAAGCACATGCCGCTTATATGTGAAAAAAGAAATAGGAAAAAAAATGATACAAAGTTAAATGTTTTGTAGAAATATTGATAGATGTGACAGTTATACTTTGTGGATAAGAAATTATACTTAGTTAGTTACACAATTAGTTAGCTAATAGTGTTGTTAGAAGGAAATTAAGTTAGTTGGTTAGAGAGCTATATAAATAGGCTTAATGGAACTCATTCTAATTAAGATTCTGGATATACATAACTTCTTCTTCTTCATCTCTCTTAACCGACTCTGGTTCTCTCTCTAACCGAGCATCCCTTCTCCTTTCAACATTGGTATCAGAGCCACAAATCGGTGGAACTTTGAGCTGAGGAATGAGAAATTGAGAACAATCGGCGAACAGAAAGTATTTTGGAGCATAGCAATCCTAATTTCCGCCATGGATGTGTCGTCCAAAGCTTCTTCACTTTCTGCAAATTTCCTATGTTGTTTCTTCTGTAACAACCCGACCGGTCGTTTTGAGCTCTAGCGCGTCGTACAGCGGTTTGAGGCCGTGAGCAGCTTCGTTTCAGGTATTATGACCCGAGGACGTGGTCGGTATTGAATTTCAGGAAGTTTAGAGTTGATTTGGAAAGAAAATTCTCATTTCAGAAGCCTTAAGTTGGAAGAATAGACTAAGANTGACTTGCAGGTGTGGTCGGAATTGAATTTCAGGAAGTTTAGAGTTGATTTGGAAAGAAAATTCTCATTTCAGAAGCCTTAAGTTGGAAGAATAGACTAAGATTAGGATTTTGAGTAAACAACCTCCGAATCAAGATTTGAAGGTTCCTGCAGGGTCGTATGATGATTTCGGACTTGGACGTATGTCCGGATCGGGTTTTGGATAACCCGGGAGCGTTTCGATGCATATTGTGGAAGTCAGCATTTTTGAAGAATTTCACAAATTTGGGCTTGAAGTGCATTTCAGAGTTATTGATGTCCGTTTGGGATTCTGAGTCTGGGAATAGCTTCGTGTGGTGATTCTGGAGTTGGGAGCGCGATCGGAAGTGAATTTGGATGTCCGTAGGTCATTTCGAAGTCATTTGACTAAAGATAGAAATTTGAAGGTTTTTGAGAAATCCGACCGGAAGTGAAAGTTCTGATATCGAGGTCGGAATGTGATTCCGTAAGTTGGAGAAGGTCTATAATTTTGAATATCACTTGTGTGCAAGTTTTGAGGTCAATCGGGCGTGATTTGATAGGTTTCAACATTGGATGTAGAAGTTGGAAATTTCTAAGTTCATAAAGTTGGGATTTGGGTAAGATTTGTGGTTTTGATGTTGTTTGATGTGATTTGAGGCCTCGAGCAAGTCCGCATTATGTTTTGCAACAGGTTGGTATGATTGGACGGGGTCCCGAGGGCCTCGGGTGGATTTCGGGTGGTTAACGGATCAATATTTGAAGTTGAAGAAAGCTGAAGGTTGCTGTCATCTGGTGTGATCCGCACCTGCGAGGCTTTGGCTGCAGATGCGATTTTAGGCTGGAGCCAAGGAGGCCGCAGGTGTGGGAGATTTGGGCGCACTTGCGGAAGCGCATGTGCGATAAGGGGATCGCAGGTCCAAAATCGGCCTGGGCAGAATGTTTCAAAACAAGGATTTTGGTTCATTTGTCTTCATTTCTTCTTAGGCTTAGGCGATTTTAAGAGGCTTCAAAGAGAGGATTCCTTCATGCAATGACAAGGTAAGTAACTCCTTCATGCTTCTAAGTTAAATACAAGATTATATGCATGGATTAGGCATGTAATTGGTAGGAATTTGGGAAATTATTGAAGAAACCTAGAAAATGGAAATTTAGATTTTTAGCCACGAATTGAGCATGAATATTTGAGTAAATTGTATATTTAAGTTATTAAGGCTATGGGTAGAATCAATCTTCGAGAAATTTCGGATTCCGGGCATGTGGACCCGAGGGCATTTTGGTCATTTCACTAAGCGGGGTTGGGAAATTATATAATTTGAAATTGTTGCAAATATTAGAGTATATTTTCATTGGGTTGTCATTGTTTGGATAGTTTTGGGGCATTGTGCGTCCGTTTGGAGTCATCGGAAGGGCTTGGAGGCCGGTTATGGAAATTTCGGAGCGAGATAAGTCTCCTTTCTAACTTTGTGAGGGGGAATTGTCCCCCTAGGTGAATTAATTAAGTACATTCTATTATCTTCGGGGGCTACGTACACACGAGGTGACGGGAGTCCGTGGGTAGCTACTATTATGACATGTCCGGGTAGTCTAGGACCCACTAGCATGCCTTATGTGTTGTAGATGTACTCCTGCCTGTAATATTAAACTGCTAATATAATCAAAATCATAATTGAATATCTAAAGAAGACTAGAGTATATTACTTTAATCATCTAAAAAGAGATCGATTCCTCTGTGGATAATTGTGTACCTGATTGAGTTGTATTACAGAAATATCATTAAACTTAGCAAATGAGTTTCAAAACAAAGAGCTATATTTCATGTTCCTTTAAAAAGAATTTTACCACTTTCTTGAGAAAACAGCTTTCGTGATAAAATGGGGACTTATTGTGTGGACATGGGTAACTTTGGGTGATGAGTCGCATGTATGATTCGCGAGTAGGATGACCCTGTATTTGTGTATATTCATATGAGCACCTGAGTCGCAGGTATGATTCGCGAGTAAGCTAGCCTTAGTATTTTATGCATAACTGCATCGCATGATTGATTCGCGAGTGGAGCAGATAGATGCATCCATGGTTCGGGCCGTTCGACCCTCGGCAGTGCACAGTTTATGTTTATGTTGGTTCGGGCCGTCGACCCCTCGGCATTGCTTGCGCATGATATTTACTGCATAGTTGCTATGATTTTTTCCTGATTACTGGCCTGGGATTTTTAGCTGTCAATTGAAATGACAGAGATTTAGAGTTATTAAAAAGATTTTTGAGAAGAAGTTGTTCCTTAACGTTGATTTATTGTTATTTGATTAAATCACCCATGTTGATTAATCTTTATTAATATGACGAATATATAAAGTGTTAAACGTGAACGGAGTTGAAAATACTTATTCCTGATTTTAATAAATTACCTATGAAAATCATGCTTAGTGTCACACTTAAATATTCTAAATTGACCTTTAGTAAGTGCCTAATTTAATCTCTCCTCACTACCTCTCAAAGGTTAGGCGGGCGGCTTACTGAGTACACGTTGTTTTTGTACTCATGCTACACTTGTTGTGCATTTTATTGCACATGTACTTTCATAGCAATGTGGAGGATTCGGAGACTTAGGCGAGCTGCATCATCCTGAGGCGATTCGTAGCTGACAGAGCCTCCCTCGTACTGTATTTATTTTTATTGTAAATTTCCTTGTCCAATTTGTATTTTGGACAGGCTTTGTGATGATTGTATAAATTCTTAGAAATTGCTCATGTACTTGTGACACCGGGTTCTGGGATGTGTTGAGATATATTTGTCAAAGTGTATTATTCAAACCACTATTTTTAAATTAACAGATTTTATTTGGTTAATATATAATAAAGTGAAAGGAAATGATTTTTTTTTATAAATGTTAAACAAGAATTTATTTCGACTAATTAATAATTTGTCTTGCCTGACAATGATGTCCGGCGCCATCACGACCTTAGGGATTTTGGGTCGTGACAACATGGTATTAAAGTACTAGGTTCCCGTAGGTCTCACGAGTCATGAGCAAGTCTAGTAGAGTCTTGTGGATCGGTACGGAGACGTCTCTACTTATCTTCAAGAGGCTACAGGGCTGTTAGGAGTACTTCCCTTCTTGATTCCTCATCATGCGATTCGATTCCCTTAAGGCTTATGTATAAGTTTATTCTTACTCAATCTTACGCGTCGCGAAGCGCTTGCTATGAATCAGGAATTTGAGGAATTGAAATGGTGCCACGGATGTTATTTGAGATGTTTCCATGTGTAATTGGTTGGGGATGTTGTTATGGCCCTGCAAAAGGATAATATGTTGTTTTAGCTCAGTTGTTCTGTTTCTGGGAGCCTTAAGGCTATGCTCAGGTAGTGATGATGCTTGCGATTGGTTGTCGTGTGATGTCGATATGATGATAGAATGCTTGACCGTATGTTGGGGATGTTGAATGGTTTGAAGGGAGGTCTTCTCAGAGAGTGATTTTGAGACTTCGGTATTTTAGTTCCGGTAGAGGAAAGGAATTTGGGTTAGTAATGATCTGGTTGGGGTTGATAAAGTAGTAAGACTGGGTGTCTTCAAGTGAGGTGGGATATGCACCTGTGACGTGAAGTCGTCGTCATTGATCGAATGGAATGTGTTTAGTTTGTCGGTGCTATGGTTTCTTTGGTTGCGTGGGGTCAGAGTATTGAGAAAGAGTTGAAGAATACGGGGGGTAGAGACCGCAAGGTGTGGTGGTTCAGTACCGGATAGGTGTTGATAATGAAGTACCGGATATATTCGGAGAGTTTGAAGTCGTGGTGATCTGATGGGTTAAGAGCTACAGAGAATGTCATTGAATTGAGTCTAGGTGGTGGTTCCATTCCTAGGAGGCCAGGTGTAATAAGCGGAAACCGAGCAGTCGTAAAGTGGGGGAGCGGCAGCGTAGCTTGGAATTTGAAGATATTGTCGTGCATTTAATGGATGTCCATGAGGAGCGGACGGACTAGTAAGTTGGTAAATGAAGCAGGGCGTAGGAAGGGGTATTGAAGTAGCAAAGAGTGTGCATTTCATCGCCGTTGGAAGGTGTCTGCGGGTGATTTCTACAGGTGGGTTATATTCTGTGAATAGGATAGCGATGGCGGGGTTGGCAGGTCTCGGTGAGGGGTTCTAGTGGCTATTCGGTTGGAGGCGGAATGTGTGAATGATGCTAGAGATTTTAAGTATTTAGGGATTGCTGGCAAGAGAATTTGGAGGAATTGGACGGGTTGGTGGAGCAAGATCGTGTTATCAAAGGAGAAAGGATCTCGGAAGAGTCTAGAGTGGTGCAAGGAGTAGCTTCGGGCTAAGTGGGGGAGTCCCACCATCTGCAGTTGGGTTGTAGGGTTGTCTTCTCATAGGGTCGCGGATTGTCGGCGTGTTGGCAAGTTATTTCAGCTAAGGGAAAGGAGTAAAATGGTGATTGTGCGTGGGATTTGATGAATGTGTGCAAAATTTGGCCCTGTCGTACTAGGGTTAGGCTTTGGAAGATTCAGAATTTTGCTTAAGGCATATGTGAGTTGTCAGGATAGTGACTCG
>ML434375.1:52559-71974 GCA_005239525.1 Nicotiana knightiana | reverse complement strand
CCCCCCCCCAGCTTCCTAACCTCCTATGCGGTCGCTGCTATGCCTATGTGATCGCATAGTGCAACAGTCTCACCCCCCCACACACTGCTATGCGATCGCAACTACACCTATGCGATCGCATAGTGTAACACATCAGACACCAGAAAATTGCCAAAACACCAGATTTTTCAACACTTTAGCACTCCGACACCTACCCGAATCTCCTCCGAGCCCTCGGGGCTCAAAAATAAACATACACACAACCTCAAAAACATCGTACGGACTTATTCGGGTAATCAAAACACCAAATTAACATCATAAACATCGAATTAAACCTCAAAAGTTATAAAAATTCTCAAAACTTCATTAACTCCCAAATTTTCCATTTTTAGTCCGAATCACGTCAAACTAAGTCCGTTTCTTACCAAATTTCACAATATAAATCATATTGAACCTGTTCCGGGCTTCGGAACCATAATACGGGCCCGGTTTCACAGGTTTCACATTAAATCTCATTTTCAAAATCCTTTATATTTTTCAGAAAATAATTTTCTTTAAAAAATTCATTTCTCGGACTTGGGACCTCGAAATTCGATTCCGGGCATACGGTCAAGTCCCATATTTTACTACGGACCCTCCGCGATCGTCAAATCACGGATCCGGGTCCGTTTACCAAAAATGTTGATCAAAGTCAACTTTATTCAAATTTCAACGCAAAAATATCATTTTTATCAGCTTTTTCACATAACGGCTTCCCGGCTATACGCCCGGGCTGCGCACGCAAATCAAGGTGAGATCTAAGGAGGTTTTCACGGCCTCAGAACACAGATTTAGCTAAAATTACACGGGATGACCTTTTGAATCATCACAATAGGGCGCCCCGTGCAATTTTTACGTTTAATATCGGTATAGGGTACAAGTTTTTAGTCTTTGGTGACTTAAAAACTAAATATTGATAAAATTAACTTTACTGTGATAATATAAAATCTTTTTTACATGATCAATGCAATTTAACCATTTTCAACAGGTTATCCATCCTTTTTTTCGTTTGGACAATATTTGAGTGAATTTGACAAAACAATTACTTGAAGCTAAAGTTAGAAAAAAAAGTTTTTGAAAGTCAAAGTTATGTTTGGCCATGAATTCACGTTTTTAAAAAGTTGATGCTTCGTGAGTTTCATTATTTCAATTGAAATGCTCCTCAAACTAATTTTTCAATTTTAAATTCCTTATTTTAAGTTGAAGTTAAAATAATAAACAACTTTATAAAATAAATCCTTATTAACCAAACGCCTACACACACTGTCTCTAGTTTCTATTATATAGAAAATGCAAGTGTGGTCGACCAAGGGTAAAAATATCTTTATACTCTCCTTCTAGAAATGCTTTTTCGGTTTCCTCCATCTTTTCAATCTGTCATAGTTATTTTTAGCTTTGCCATAAAACACGATACGTCGGCGACAATAAGTAAGGAGTGCCTTCTCTTAGCTCTTTCCTTCTCTTTTTCGGTCTCTTCTTTCCTAAGTTTCAAGACGATACTGATGAAATTTGGATCTATTAATGAATTTGATCATAATTAATTAGTTGCCTTTTGAATATATGTGCATTCCACTTTCATATTCCAAATTTCTCTGTTTCTTTTGTTACACTTCCTAACCTTATTTTTTGAGTTCCCTTTCAGATTTCTCTAATTTTTCTTCAGTGTGTGCTATATTTCGTTCGGAAGTTTGCAGAATTTTTCTTCAGTCTTTCTTTGTTTATTTCACCCATGTGTTGGTAATGGGTATTTGGTGGATATCTCTTATTCACTACTCTCTGCGGTAATTTCTTCCATTGTGTACGTCTGATTTGCACATTTTTGTTGGAAAATTTTCTGTATAGGTTTAAACATGATTTGGGTATAGTGTATTTCTATCTAGGACAAAAATGATGAAGAAACAAACAAGATCTCTCATGTAACCAATGTGTTTGATAATATATGTTAAATAGAAGAACTGTGCTGTTTACTTGAGAGCTGAATTCGGCATTTTAGGTATGTATTTGTACTGGGTGCTCCATTTTTTGGGTTTCTTTTAGAAGACTATTGTTTGACTTTTCTGTAGGTTATAGGTATTTGTTCCCTTTAATCACATAATAACAAGATCTTCTATCTTTTCTTGACATACAATGATTTACGTATATTATTTACTCTTTGGTTTTCGCATTTGAAAGATTTAACTTGAGACAATGCACTTGAAAAATCAACCAAAAAAAATCTCTGTTCGGAATAACTAATGGTTTTAATGCTAATTGGCGCTTTTCTTGATGTTTATACTGCCAATTAGTATCCCTCAATTTTATGATTTGTTTTCTTTAGACTGTAACTTTGGATGTAGGACCCTGAATTAATAACTGCATCACACTACAACAAGTATGAGCTACGAGGACCTTTAACTAGTGACCTTTATAATAAATGTCGGAAAAAAGATAATTTATTTACATTCGTTAGAAAATGTTACAAAAATATTGACATTTAATTAAAAATGACAAAAATATTGTGACATTTGATTTAAATGTCACATAATTAATAATAAAATGATATTTAGTTAGTGACATTTATAATAAATGTCAACAAATTACTACTTTTTTCTTTCTTGGTAAAAAGAAAATTACTACTTACTAATTTCAAAAAGAGAGAAAAATATTTTTTGCAAAACTTCCCCCCAAAATTTCCCTCTGAAAATCTCCCCAGGAAAAAACCCTACTCCAGACTCATTTTCCCCTCCCCAATTTCTCTATCTCATCCAAATCCCTCCACCCCAACCGTGAACCTCAAGCACCTTCAGGAATAGCAGTATGAATATATCCTAGAGTAGTGTCTTCTTGCTTAATTCTCTCTTTCCATCTCTTTATGTACTGATATCGACACATTGGAAATCACCATTTTTCTTTCTTTCTTGGTTAGATTCGAATTGTTCCCTCTTTCTGAAGTGTATTTTGATTTCATGGAGGAATTGAATCATGTTTAGAAGTATTCTAAGTTTATAATTTCGAAGCATAATCTATGTTGTGATTTTATTTTGTGAGTGTAATATTGTGGTTATTTTATATGGATCTGCAAAATAGAAGTTGTGGGGTGTTATTGTACAAAATACTGATGTGGATATCACTTTCACAGATTATGCCTTACGAGTGTTTGACAAAATTCTTGAGAGAGCATTTTAAATTCTTTGACCTTCCATATTGTTTATTCATTTTCGAATATGAACTAAATTGATGAGGTTTCCTGAATTCTTATCTGATTCAATGATGTGCAGGCCACCAACAAAGGTTTCTTCTAATCTCAAGGTTGCACAACTCGTATGCTACTCTATTCATAAGGAAAGCTAACAATGCTTATTGTCTGTTGTTGCCTTCCACACCTCCATTGTGAGTATCACTGCGCTTTATCTGTGAGAAATTTTAAGCTTAGTAACTTGTTCAATGAGAAGAATATGTTTCCTTCAATATTTTTGGGAACCAGGAAGTCATACTTCTTCTCCGTTCTTTGTGTCCTGTATGTGTGTGTCTGTTTGAGTTTGTATCTCGTTTTCTTTTTCCTTTTTCTCTTTCTATTTTATTTTTTTGACTAAAGATATTCACTGCTAAACAATATTTTTGGATCAAGTAAATTTTGATTTTGTGTTGATAAAACATTAAGTTAACTTATTAGATTTCCATCTTTCTTTATAATAAGTCATTGTCCAGATTGTCTAATTAGAGGGCGCTATTACTTTGGTAATTGTTTCTATCCTTATGGTAATTGTGCAATCATCAGCTGAACATGTATACAATTTACTAGGTTGAAATGTACTGATAGCTATGCTGGTTGATTAGCTGAAAAATAAGGTTGCACACATATGATTGGCCTGTGTTCGTGTGATATGGAGTCACAGTGAGAAGGTCTAGTGTGTGGCATCTTATGGTAAGGTCCTTATAGATTTGACAGCAAACACCTTCTTTCTTTCTTAAAGTTATCTTTTCCACTCATAAGGATTTTTTGTTAGTTGATGGAAGATAACTCCTGGAATAGTTCAGTTGGTTGCTCTAATGCATAAAGATGATGCTACTGGTAAAAGAAGTTGCACTATAACTTCATATTTTTAGATCATTCTTGCATGTATATTATGATATATATCTTCTTTTAACTTTCAACTACTTGCTAATTTATAACCCATTTAATAAAAATATAGACAATTAAAATTTTATTGAATTTAAATCCATAAGGAAATTTGGATTTAATCTCAATTAAATGTATTTTAGGCCATATAAATATTATGGGCTAATATAATTGAATTAATTATATAAGTCATATATATATAGATTAAATAAATAAATCTTAATCCGTTGGGCTAGTCAACTTAATTGGGCTAAAGTGATGAGCCCAATTCATTAGGCCCAAGATTTCATCTTCCTAGAGGCCCAAATGGATGCCCACGTGTCAAATGACGTGGCACGCCAAGTTACGGGGAAGAGCTAATAGAATCATGCCATGTGTCAAGCATGCCAAGTCACATTAAAAGGCCAATGAAATCGCGCCACGCGTGCAAGTGCCATGTTCTGGCCAATCAAATACGGTCATGTCTCACTTCAATTTGATTGGTCGGAAAGAGTTTATTCTTATCATATCTCTTCCCTTCCACAACTATAAATATGAGTCTTCATAACTCAAAAAGGGACCAGAAGTTATAACAAGAAGCAAGAGAGAGCTCGTGGATCAAACGCCGCAAATTTCTCTACAAGTTTCAAGCTTCAAGCAACCAAGTTCAAGCTCAAGAACGAAGAACAATTCAAGTATTCAAGATCAAGAATGAAGTCAAATCAAATACAAGGCGTTCAACATAAAAGCTACTTGTTCGTGATACAATTCGTGGCAACAATCAACGTGTTCGCGACGGATAAATCAAATTCAAATTCAAGATCAAGCTCAAAGGCCCTTGAATTTATACTAGAAAAGTAGAATCAGGGGATTCATAGAGATTGTAACGCTCAAATATTTGAAATCAAATACTACGATCGTTGCAATATCTTTTGGTCTTGATTATATTTTCTCGACGCAATTTATTGTCTACAACTACCTCAACAACCTTGTCTCAATTTAAGGGAAATAGCAGAATTGGAGAGGAAGCTGCTAAAGGGAAGTAGCAGAAAGAGTGGAATTGGAGGGGAAGCTGCTAAAGGGAAGCAGCAGAAAGAGTGGAAGAAAGAGTTGTGGAAGTGAAGAAATCTCTTGTTGCTGAACTAGTTGCATTTTACATGAATCCAGACTAATAGTTTGATCCAAGCATTATTCAATTATAAAGACGTACAATTATGCACAATTTCATTCTTGGAATTAGTTATAGAGATCTTCTATATACAAATAGTTTATTTCGGTTCACATTTCTATGTTGAATGACATTTGTAACTATAAATTTGATATTTGATGGTTATGATTTCTATATTTCTAGTAAATATCCTTTCAATAGTAATTTTGACAATAACAAGATGTATTGCATAAGTGTCACTAAACTACAAAATTCCCGACACTTCTAAATGTCGTAAATAAAATAAATTAGAAACTAATATCTTTTTACCGGCACTATGTGAAATGTCACAAATTGTATTATGACATTTTCATAAAAGTTAATAAATAAATGTCGTAAATCTTTTACCGACATTAGTAAAAATATCGGAAAATTCCTGACATTGAAATTTACGACATTTGAACTAAGTGTAAAATAAAAGTCGGTAATTGACTTTTTGATATTTATGTGATTTAATACGACATTTATAAAATATCGGCGTAGCTCATATTTCTTGTAGTGTGAGTACATAGCAGGAAAAGGGAAGCCCTCGTACTGGAGCTTTCCTTCTGGAAGATGAACAAGGCTGATCCTAATGTTGGGTCTGCTCAGGTAAAGAAAAGACCTTTGCGAGCTCAAAAGAAAACATTTGTTCAACTGAATTCACCAAATTGTACGTATTTGCTACTACTTTGTTTATAGTGTTTCTTTAAGCAAACCTAAGGAATATTAATCTATTTATTGGTGAACTGCAATTGTGAATAAAAAAGTAAAGTCATATGACAAAATTATTTTTTTAAAATAAAATAGTGTAGGACCTATATAGAATGCGCTAAATTTTAGTTGGAGTATGTATAATTTTTGCATAATGAAGTGTCAAACTTCAACAAGTATTACAAAGTGATTGATATAATAATACGATTTCAGAAAAATTAAGATATACATGACGCAAAAGATAAATAACAATACATGCAATAATGGTTTTACACGTTATTACACAAAAGCATTTTCTTTCTTATTTCCCTAAAGGTGAATAAAGTGCGCAATTAGTAATAGACCAAGAAATATTAAAAGGAAGAAAACAACAAAAAAAGAGCAAGTCAGATAGGATGCAAAATGACTAGGTTGATGTTTTGGGAAGGGCAACTCTCTCAAATTATAGTAATGTGTTAGTTTTTTTAATACTATAATAACAGTAATGTGTTTGTTGGAAGTATAAATGTTTACTTAAAATTTGGAGGCTAATTTGGTATGTTTATGGTTCAGACCTTTTTTTATGAAATTTATTTATTTATCTTTACTTGATCAAAGAATTTATGGGATAGAATATTGAAAAAGAAAAAAGAAAGAGAATGTGAAGTACAATAATAGAGAATTAAGAGGAATAACGATGGATATGTGTTCAAAATGGGTAGGGAAATGACTATTGAAACGAAAACTAAAACTAAAACTAAAACGTAGAGCTGATATGTTTAGTTTTTCCTTTTTCCATTAATTGGCCCAGGTAATATACACGTCAGTCAATCATATTTCTGTTCTACTATTTGAATAAAATGAGTACTGTTTATTTCTTGTTGCTTGAGGTTTATACATATTTTTAGCTTTTGCTATTCTTTATGTTCTTTGATAATTAATCTACTATGTCGCTAGCTTGTTGCTTTCATGATTTTCTACATAATTTCTTTCATCCTCTGTTGCTTTTTTACTTTTCTTTCTTCTCTTTCTCTTCATTTTCTTGAAGGTAGGAGGTGGACTTTTACTGAGTCTCTTATATAAATAGTTATTCTATGAGTGACTTGGATAGGAAGTGAGTTTCTAACATCAATAGGTATTTCATGAATAACTTGGAAAGGAAATAATTTTGTCTTTGATATTTATCTTTATTTTCTCTGGAATCTGATAAATTTTTCCTTTATTACTATACTTCTCTCTTTTCCCTTCATTTTCTTGTTGTTCATGGAAGGTGAATTTAATGAGTTCCTCATACAACTAGATAGCTTTTTATGTATGACTAACCTGGATGAAAATAATTTTTATCCTGACATTAGTTATCGGGTCTTGGCTTCTTTTCAAGGCAATGTTAATTAGGCTTCCGCAATGAGGTGTCTTTTGAAAGTTGTCCTTAATATGAGTTGGAACTGGTTCTTGGCAGGCATTGCCTGATCATCTGTACAATACTTTATTTCTATTTACTGTAATTTAGTGCAAGGTGAATAACTTACTCACAAAAAGATATAGATATTTAAAAAAAAAAATTGGTATCAAGATCAAGCATTTGACTTACCAGAGATGTCAGATTGATGTTGCAATTATTTTTTTTCTTTTCTTGAAAGCTTGTAAAGTTAAAAGCTAGAAAAATGAATCTTTGAATTTGTGTATTGATACATACTGAAAAGCTTCGGTTCTAATGCTGAAGCATGTCGTTTATAAATCTTAATATGTTTTCTTTATGCTTTTTTCCTTGGATAAATATTTTCTCTATATATAGTTAGTCACATTGGAGGGTATAGCATTACAGAACAGATTTTGGTTAGCTTTTCAATAGTGCACACTATTTTCTTCTGCTATTATTGTTCATATGTATTGTATTGTGTTAAATGATATATATTGCTAGCATAATATTGGGGTCTGCTTGGTCGAATGAAGGAAAGAACTGTTATTTCACAGGTAATTTACTTTTCAAGGATGTACTGCCTTAGACAAGACTTTACTGTCTTATGGACCTGTTTATAGTGATGGAAGATGTCACGACCCAAAATCCTAATTCAGGTCGTGATGGTGTCCAACACCGGGGTCAGGCAAGCCAACAGTTTAGTTACTAGTGCAATTTCCTTAATTGATAAAAACATCCCCACACTTACCAAATTTTAAGCTTAAAAACGTTTAAGTGGAAATGGATAAATTAACCAAACTTAAATAAAGGTAGCCATAAGGATCATGAACCAATATATACATTTCCAAAAAAGATAAAGTCTACTAAGTGCCAGGAACTAGTGTCACAAGTCTACAAGCGAACTAGTAGAATGTACAAAGGATGAAATAAACTGTTCTATTGTTTGAAGGAAGTAGACAGAAATAGACAAAAGATAACTCCATAGTGCTACCGAGAATCGCCAAGGGAAGCAACTCACCATAGAGCCAGGTCCATAATATACTCCCAGGGTCAAGCTCCGGTCGGATAACCAGATGCACCAACCTCAGAACCTATACAATTAAGTACAGAAGCGTAGCATGAGTACATAAACAAATATGTACCCAGTGAGTATCCCGCCTAACCTCGAAGAAGTAGTGACGAGGGGTCGACGTGATACTTACTAGGGTCAGACAATGTGAAATGAATATAGGCTAATCAGTAATAGCAGTAATGAACAATAATAAGGAAATGAGCATCAAATAACAATCTCTAGTACCCTCACGCCATCCCTTTCCATGGCATACAAGCTATTTAACCTTCTTTCTTTCATGAAATCAACAGTTACAATTACAGGGCTTCTCATAAATTACCAAACATATAACAGGCTATGAACGTACTGTCGTTACGACGTGAAAAGTAAATGTGCACTGCAGAGGGTCGAACGACCCGAACCATAGATGCATCTATCTGCCCCGCTCGCGAATCGAACATGCGACATGGTTAATATAATACTAAGACTACCCCGCTCGCGAATCATTCACGCGACTCAGGTTAATATAATACTAGGGCTGTCCCGCTCGCGAATCATTCATGCGACTCGGGTTCCCATATAAATACATGATTAGCAAGAGATTCCAGATAATTTAGTAGGGAACATACTGACAGGATGAGAATTTAATAATGTCAACTTCAAAGCATAACTTCTTAGACTTTCACATATGAGATTCGAGGATATTAGACTACTTAGACCATATGCAAGATCACAGATACAACACATAAAGCATGCTTGTGAGTCCTAAACTACCCGACAAGGCATAATAGTAGCTACGCACGGACTCGTCACTTCGTGCGTGCGTAGCCCCCGCAAATAAGGACAAACAACCATTTATAATCACCTATGGGGACAATTCCCTCTTACAAGGTTAGAAAGGAGACTCACCTCGCGTCGAACCTACTCCCCGGGTCAAGAATGCGCCCGAAACTCCAAACTCGTCATCCAAGGACTCGAAACTAATCAAACGTTACGTAAATATGTCAAATTATACTCAAAGCATGGAATTCTCCTACTATTTAGTCATCATTCTTGAAGAAATCCCAAAATCCAACCCCGGGCCCGTATGCTCGGATTCCGAAAATTCTCGAAGGAAACACTCACCCATAACCTAAGGGTCGTTAATATACGACTTTTGTATGAATTCATAGCCAATTCACGGGAAATTCCCTAAATTTTCGAAAGCCCTAGGTTACTACCCAAATCCTTAATTTTTCACTAATTAGGTAGTTAAATTAAACTAGGAATTCATGCATTAACTAACTTTAGGATAGAATTCACTTACCTTTTAGTAGTTAGGTCGTGGGATTCTTTTCCAAGCTCTCAAAATCGTCTATGGTGGAAGAAATGGAGTGAAAATGGGATAAATCCCGCATTTAAAAATCTTAATGCCTACAGGGGTTTCCGCACCTGCGACTCGACGACCGCACTCGCGGTCTCGCGCCTGCAAGAAATGACTCGCACCTGCGGAAGAGGGGGCTGGGCTCGCACCTGCGGGGAAAGGCCCACACCTATGAGAACTGGGAAGCCCACCTGGGGTCGCACCTGCGAGGCTGGGACCGCAGGAGCGGTCCCGCACTTGCGACTAGGCAACCGCACCTGCGGTCACACCAGATCAGGTGCACCAACAACTGTTTCAGCTGGTTTTTGGCCTTGTTTGGTGCCCGAGAGGCACTCGAGCCCACCCGAGCCCCCGTCCAAATATACCAACAAGTCTTAAATCATAATACGGACTCGCTCGAGCCTTCGGAACACTCAAAATCACGCAATAACTCAACGTCACACCTCAAAACCCTTAGAATCAAAACTTAAGAACCTCAAGTTCTTGAATTCGATACCCATGCGCCGAACCGACCTATACTACTCAGAATGACACCAAATTTTGCAAGCAAGTCATAAATGACATAGCGGAACTATTCCCGGTCTCGGAATTTTGTTCGGACCTCGATAACACAAAAACACGTCCCAAACCACAATATGAACTTAAGGAAACTCTTATTTCGATATTGGGCGTCGAAACGCTCCCGGGTAATCCAAAACCTATTCCGAACATACGCCCAAGTCCGAAATCATCATACGAAACTACAGGAACCGTCGAAACTCGATTCCGAGGTCATTTACTAAAAATGTTGACCGAAGTTAAACTTGGCCTTAAAGACCAACCTTAAGGAACCAAATGTTCCTATATCACTCTAAACACTTCCGAATCCTAAACCACCCGTCCCAGCAAGTCATAAATCACAATAAGCCGCTATGGGAAGTTTCATTTAGGGGAACAGGGTCCGATAATGCAAAACGACCGGTCGGGTCGTTACATTCTCCACCTCTTAAACAAACGTTCGTCCTCGAATGGGTCTAGAATCATACCTGAAGTGCTGAATAAGTGTGGATATATGCTCCGCATGTCCTTCTCGGACTACCAGGTCGCCTCCTCGACTGGTTGGCCCCTCCACTGGACCTTTACGGCAGAAACTCTCTTGGATCTCAACTGGCGATCCTGTCTATCAATAATGGCAACTGTCTCCTCCTCGTAGCCCAACCTCTTATCCAACTGAATAGTGTTAAATCTACCACGTGAGAGAAGTCGGCATGGTACCTCCGGAGCATGGATACATAAAAGACCGGATGAACTCTTGATAACCTGGGAGGTAAAGCAAGCTCATAAGCAACCCCTCCAACTCGCCTCAATACCTCGAAAGGACCTATAAACCTCGGGCTCAACTTGTCCTTCTTCCCGAACCTCATAATACCCTTCATCGGCGAGACTTTCAACAGAACCTTATCTCCCTCCATAAATGATACATCACGCGCCTTCTGATCCGCGTAACTCTTCTGTCTGGACTGTGCTGTGCGGAGCCTCTCCTGAATCAACTTCACTTTCTCCAAAGCATCTCTCACCAGGTCGGTGCCATATAACTTAGCCTCGCCAGGCTCAAACCACCTGATAGGAGAACGACACTGTCGACCATACAAAGCCTCAAATAGAGCCATCTCGATGATGGACTGATAACTGTTATTATAAGCAAACTTGGCCAACGACAAGAACTGGTCTCACTAACCTCCAAAGTCAATCACACATGCCCTGAGCATGTCCTCCAATATCTGAACTGTCCGCTCCGACTGACCATCAGTCTAAGGGTGAAATGCTGTGCTGAGATTTATCTGGGTGCCCATCTCACTATGCAATGCTCTCTAGAAATGCGAGGTGAACTGAGGACCTCGATCTGATATAATGGACATCGGCACCCCGTGCAACCGGACTATCTCCCGAATGTAGATCTGGGCCAACCTCTCAGAAGTATAAGTAGTAGCCACTGGAATGAAATGCGCTGATTTGGTCAATCTATCCACGATGACCCAAACCGCGTCAACCTTCCGCAAAGTCCGAGGCAACCCAACCACGAAGTCCATAGTGATGCGCTCCCACTTCCACTCAGGAACGGGCATCTGCTGAAGTAGGCCTCCTGGCCTCTGGTGCTCACACTTAACCTGCTGGCAATTAAGACACCTAGCCACATACCCCATAGTGTCCTTCTTCATCTGCCTCCACCAGTAATGCTACTTCAAATCACGATACATCTTTGTAGCACCAGGATGAACATAATACCGAGAGCTGTGTGCCTCCTCTAGAATCCTCTCCCTCAGGCCATCAACATTAGGAACACATAAACGGCCCTGAAGTCTCAGAACACCATCCTCGCCAATAGTAACCTCCTTGGCACCACCCTGAACCACTGTCTCTCGAAGCTCTGCCAAGCACGGATCATCAAACTCTCGAGCCTTAATCTCACCCAATAACGAAGACTGAGCAACCACATGTGCTAGAACTCGCCGGGGCTCTGAAAGGTCTAATCTCACCAGGCGGTTAGCCAAGGACTTAATGTCCCAGGCTAGAGGTCTCTCCTCTATAGCAATATAAGCCAAGCTACCCATACTCTCCGCCTTCCTGCTCAAAGCATCCGCTACCACATTCGCCTTGCCCGGATAATATAGAATGGTGATGTCATAATCCTTCAGCAACTCAAGCCACCTGCGCTGCCTCAAATTAAAATCCCTCTGTTTGAATAAGTGATGCAAGCTGCGGTGGTCTGTATAAACCTCACAGGACACCCCATACAAGTAGTGCCTCCAAATCTTAAGAGCATGAACAATCGCCGCCAACTCCAAATCGTGCACATGATAATTTTTCTCGTGAACCTTTAGCTGGCGCGAAGCATAAGCAATAACTCTACCTTCCTGCATCAACACACACCCCAAGCCAACGCGCGAAGCGTCGCAATATACTGTATACATCCCAGCACCGGAAGGCAATACTAGAACTGGTGCTGAGGTCAATGCTGTCTTGAGCTTCTGAAAGCTCGCCTCACACTCGTCAGACCATCGGAACGGGGCATTCTTCTGAGTCAATCTAGTCAATGGGGCTGCAATGGAAGAGTAGCCTGCTAGACCCAAGAAACTCCTGATCTCTGAAGCTGAATTAGGACATGGCCAACTCTGAATTGCCTCGATCTTCTTAGGATCAACCTTGATACCCTCTCCGGATACCACATGTACCAAGAATGCCACGGAATCCAACCAAAACTCACACTTGGAGAACTTAGCATATAACTTCTGTTCTCGCAAAGTCTGGAGCACCACTCTCAAATGCTGCTCGTGCTCCCCCAAGCTACGTGAGTAAATCAAAATGTCATCAATGAAGACAATGACAAAAGCATCAATGTATGGCCTGAACACCCTGTTCATCAAGTCCATAAATGATGCTGGGGCATTAGTCAAGCCAAAGGACATCACCAGGAACTCATAATGGCCATATCTCGTACGAAAAGCAGTCTTCGGAACATCTGAGGCCCGAATCCTCAACTGATGATATCCCGATCTCTAATCAATCTTAGAAAACACCCGAGCACCCTGTAACTGGTCAAACAAATCATTGATGCGCGGCAAATGATACTTGTTCTTAATGGTGACCTTGTTCAATTGGCGGTAATCAATACACATCTGCATAGACCCATCCTTCTTCTGCTTAAATAGGACTGGAGCACCCCACGGTGATACACTCCGTATGATAAACACCTTAGCCAACTCCTCAAGCTGCCCCTTCAACTCCTTCCGAGCCATACGGTACGGGGGAAACAAAATAGGCTGAGTGCATGGAGCTACATCAATGTAGCAATCAATATCACGATCCGGAGGCATGCCCGGAAAGTCTGAAGGAAATACATCAGCAAACTCTTGAGCAACTGGCACTGAATCAATCATCGGAGACTCGGCGGTGGTGTCCCGCACATAAGAAATATAGGCCAGACAACCCTTCTCGACCATATGTCGAGCCTTCAGGAATGAAATAACCCGGCTGGCTGCACTAACTGAGGAACCTCTCCACTCCAGCCTAGGAGACCCGGGCATGGTTAAAGTAACTGTCTTGGCATGGCAATTAAGCACGACATGATAAGGAGATAGCCAATCCATGCCTAAAATAACCTCGAAATCAACCATGTCGAGCAATAAAAGGTCCGCTCTGGTCTCGAATCCACAGAATATGATAACACAAGACCGATAGATTCGGTCTACCACCACAGAATCACCCACAGGAATAGACACACATATAGGAGAACCCAAGGACTCACGAGGAGCATCCAGGAAATGAGCAAAAACTGCTGAAACATATGAATAGGTGGATCCTGGATCGAATAATACCGAAGCCTCTCTACCACACTCTGAAATAATACATGTGATCACGGCGTCTGATCCACTACATCTGATCTGGCCGGAATACATAGAATCTAGCTGGAGCACCGGAAGACTGAGCTCCGCCAGAGTGAACAAGAGCTGACTGACCTCCCCCTGATTGGCCTCCACCTCTAGGACGACCCCTGCCGACCTGTCCTCCACCTCTAGGTGGCCTGACTGCTGGTGCTGGACTCATAGGCTGATAACCCTGCTGCACTGCCTTGCCCCAAAACCTGGGACAAGTCCTCCTGATATGGCCGAAATCCCCGCACTCATAACATCTCCCCGGAGGCATGGCCTGCTGCCCTGAAGAAGAACCCTGGATAACTGGGGAACAATGAGAACCCTCTGGCATAACGCTGAAATAAGGTCTCACTGGAGCACCACGAGGAGGTGGTGGTGGGGGTGCTGGATATGGGAGCCTGCTGGGATGACCCCTACCAAACTGACCTCTGCCCCTAGCTGGGGCACCTCTGAAATCCCCGGAATATCTGGCTCTCTTATCCTGCGGCGCCTGCTCCCTGATCCTCGACCGATAAACCTCGATCCTACGAGCAATCTTCACTACCAGCTGATAAGGAGTCCCCATCTCCACCTCTCGGGCCATGTTGGGCCTAATGCCTGGATGCAACCCGGCTACAAATCTTCGCACTCTCTCAGCATCGGTAGGTAGTATCATGAGTGCATGGCGAGACAACTCTGAAAATTTGGCCTCATAATCTGTCATTGACATCTGTCCCTGCTCCAGCTGCTCAAACTGATACCGCAGCTCTTCCCTCTCAGAGGGTGGGATATATCTGTCTAGAAACATCTGAGTGAACTTCTCCCAAGTGATAGGAGGAGAATCTGCTGGCCTGCTGAGAATATAGGACTGCCACCATCTGCGAGCTCTGCCCTCAAAATGGAAAGTAGTGAAGTCCACTCCATGGGACTCTAGTATCCTCATGTTGTGTAGTCTGTCCCTGCACTTGTCCATGAAATCCTGGGCATCCTCACCTCGCTCATCCCCGAAGACTGGAGGGTGCAATCGAGTCCATCTGTCCAATAACTTCTGCGGATCACCGTCCGCAGCTGATTTGGGCTCAGGTGCTGCTGTTACAGGCTGGACCCCACCCACGGGCAGTGTACCCGGGGTATGATGAAGTGCTGCTGTCTGGCCTGCAGCCTGGGCAGTAGGGGTCTGGGCTCCCCCTCCCGCCTGAGAAGCGGCAGGATCTGCTGGAAATAAACCAACCTGGGACATAGTATCCATAAATCACATCATACGACCCATGACCTCCTAGAAGCCTCGCGCCGTCATGAAGTCCACTGGAACAAGACCTGCTGGGGGCACCTCCCCCTGCTCCTCTATAGTAGGATCCCCTGGTGGTGCAACTGGAATAGCTCTGGGACGCTCCCGTCCCCTACCTCGGGCCGGTGCCCTCCCCCGTCCTCTGCTAGATATACGCGTCCTCACCATCTGTGAGAGAATAGAAGAATGAGATTTAGTAAACCATCAACTGCATGATAGAACATGAATAAAGAGAGGTTTCGTAACACCCTATAGCCTCCCGAAGATAAATACAGACGTCTCCATATCGATCCACAAGACTCTATTAGGTTTGCCCGTGACTTGTGAGACCTACGTGAACCTAGAGCATTGATACCATGTTGTCACGACCCAAAATCCTAACCCAGGTCGTGATGGCGCCCAACACCGGGGTCAGGCAAGCCAACAGTTTAGTTACTAGTGCAATTTCCTTAATTGATAAAAACATCCCCACACTTACCAAATTTTAAGCTTAAAAACGTTTAAGTGGAAATGGATAAATAAGCCAACTTAAATAAAGGTAGCTATAAGGATCATGAACCAATATATACATTTCCAAAAAAGATAAAGTCTACTAAGTGCCAGGAACTAGTGTCACAAGTCTACAAGCGAACTAGTAGAATGTACAAAGGATGAAATAAACTGTTCTACTGTCTGAAGGAAGTAGACAGAAATAGACAAAAGATAACTCCATAGTGCTACCGAGAATCGCCAAGGGAAGCAACTCACCATAGAGCCAGGTCCATAATATACTCCCAGGGTCAAGCTCCGGTCGGATAACCAGATGCACCAACCTCAGAACCTATACAATTAAGTACAGAAGCGTAGCATGAGTACATAAACAAATATGTACCCAGTGAGTATCCCGCCTAACCTCGAAGAAGTAGTGACGAGGGGTCGACGTGATACTTACTAGGGTCAGACAATGTGAAATGAATATAGGCTAATCAGTAATAGCAGTAATGAACAATAATAAGGAAATGAGCATCAAATAACAATCTCTAGTACCCTCACGCCATCCCTTTCCATGGCATACAAGCTATTTAACCTTCTTTCTTTCATGAAATCAACAGTTACAATTACAGGGCTTCTCATAAATTACCAAACATATAACAGGCTATGAACGTACTGTCGTTACGACGTGAAAAGTAAATGTGCACTGCAGAGGGTCGAACGGCCCGAACCATAGATGCATCTATCTGCCCCGCTCGCGAATCGAACATGCGACACGGTTAATATAATACTAAGACTACCCCGCTCGCGAATCATTCATGCGACTCAGGTTAATATAATACTAGGGCTGTCCCGCTCGCGAATTATTCATGCGACTCGGGTTCCCATATAAATACATGATTAGCAAGAGATTCCAGATAATTTAGTAGGGAACATACTGACAGGATGAGAATTTAATAATGTCAACTTCAAAGCATAACTTCTTAGGCCTTCATATGTGAGATTCGAGGATATTAGACTACTTAGATCATATGCAAGATCACAGATACAACACATAAAGCATGCTTGTGAGTCCTAAACTACTCGACAAGGCATAATAGTAGCTACGCACGGACTCTCGTCATTTCGTGCATGCGCAGACCCCACAAATAAGGACAAGCAACCATTTATAATCACCTATGGGGACAATTTCCTCTTCAAGGTTAGAAAGGAGACTCACCTCGCGTCGAACCTACTCCCCGGGTCAAGAATGCGCCCGAAACTCCGAACTCGTCACCCAAGGACTCGAAACTAATCAAACATTCATAAATATGTCAAATTATACTCAAAGCATGGAATTCTCCTACTATTTAGTCAAATTCATCATTCTTGAAGTAATCCCAAAATCCAACCTCGGGCCCGCATGCTCGGATTCCGTAAATTCTCGAAGGAAACACTCACCCATAACCTAAGGGTCGTTAATATACGATTTTTGTATGAATTCATAGCCAATTCACGGGAAATTGCCTAAATTTTCGAAAGCCCTAGGTTACTACCCAAATCCTTAATTTTTCACTAATTAGGTAGTTAAATTAAACTAGGAATTCATACATTAACTAACTTTAGGATAGAATTCACTTACCTTTTAGTAGTTAGGTCGTGGGACTCTTTTCCAAGCTCTCAAAATTGTCTATGGTGGAAGAAATGGAGTGAAAATGGGATAAATCCCGCATTTAAGGACCTTACTGCCTACAGGGGTTTCCGCACTTGCTACTCGATGACCGCACCTGCAGTCTCGCGCCTGCGAAAAATGACTCGCACCTGCGGAAGAGGGGCAAGGGGCCTGGGCTCACACCTGCGGGCAGGAATTCGCACCTGCGGCTCCGCACTTGCCGGGAAAGGCCCGCACCTGCGAGAACTGGGCAGCCCACCTGGGGTCGCACCTGCGAGGCTGGGACCGCAGGAGCGGTCCCGCACCTACGACTGGGCAACCGCACCTGCGGTCACACCAGATCAGGTGCACCAGCAACTGTTTTAGCTGGTTTTTGGCCTTGTTTGGTGTCTGAGAGGCACCCGGGCCCACCCGAACCCCCATCCAAATATACCAACAAGTCCCAAATCATAATACGGACTCGCTCGAGCCTTCGGAACACTCAAAACCATGCAATAACTCAACATCACACCTCAAAACCCTTAGAATCAATAGTTAAGAACCTGAAGTTCTTGAATTCGATACCCATGCGCCGAACTGACCTATACTACTCGGAATGACACCAAATTTTACAAGCAAGTCATAAATGACATAGCGGAACTATTTCCGGTCTCTGAATTCCGTTCGGACCTCGATAACACAAAAACACGTCCCAAACTACAATATGAACTTAAGGAAACTCTTATTTCGATATTGGGCGCCGAAACGCTCCCGGTTCATCCAAAACCCATTCTGAACATACGCCCAAGTCCGAAATCATCATACAAGGCTATCGGAACCGTCGAAACTTGATTTGAGGTCATTTACTAAAAATGTTGACCAAAGTCAAACTTTGCCTTAAAGGCCAACCTTAAGGAACCAAGTGTTCCTATATCACTCTAAACACTTCCGAATCCCGAATCACCCGTCCCCGCAAGTCATAAATCACAATAAGCCGCTATGGGAAGTTTCATTTAGGGGAACGGAGTCCGATAACGCAAAACGACCGTTCGGATCGTTACAGAAGAGTTTAACATCTGATATTGTATGCCTTTTGTGCTAAAGTCATACTATGATAACACTAACACACATTGAGATTCAAACCCTACTTATATAACATAGACTCGATAAGTTCCTCTATTAGTTGTTTTGTGTAGACTATCTTTTTGTGTGTTCTTTGGCTGAATTTGTAGTTTGACATTAAAAGCCTTCTATTTGTCTCTCATTCACTGAAATTATTAAGTAGGAGTAATAAGATACTTAAACAACCTCTTTTCCATTTTATATAGCATCAACAACAAATGTTAGCTGAGAGTGATGAATCATGGGTTTAGCTACGCATGCCACATCATTCGTTTGTCAAGACTTCATTAATCACAACGCTGTCGCATACAATACCTTTGTTTTTTACTCCTTTTCTAATTCTGATTCCATTACATTGGTCGATGTTCTCTGCTGATTATAAGATAAATTATTTGTAATACAAAGATTTTGTGTCTTGATTCAATTGTATTTTCAGCAATTATAATACTGTCAAGCTTTATCTTATACAAAACACCAAAAAGCTCACCACTTAAAAATGTGAATGTTGGGCCCGTGCAAACACGGGCCATATTCATCTAGTAGTAACATAAACTGTAATAGGATGTCCAATGTCCCTGGAATGCCTTAGTAAGTTAGTATTAATGAATATTTCCTGTTTTTACCACAAAAAAAAAAAAAAAAAAAAAAAAAAAAAAAAAAAAAAAAAAAAAAAAAAAAAAAAAAAAAAAAAAAAAAATAAAAGG